>JACXGK010011568.1:0-15780 GCA_016801125.1 Novumbra hubbsi
ACAACTGGAACTGCAGAAGAAACCATTTCAACATCCGGGATGACAATAACACCAGAAACAACCAAAGAGACTTTGGAAACAACAACAACTATGTCCTCAAGTGCAACTGAAACTGTAAGCAGTTCCTCTCCGGATACAAGTTCTTCCTATCCTTCTACCATGACCAGCAAGCCTGCTACTACAAATGAACAAACTTCAGCCGTTTCAGAAGAGCAAGTATCAGGCACCACTATTGGAGTCTCATCTACCCAAGGAACTGAAAGTACAACTGCACAGTCAACTGATACCACAATTGAAACGGGAACATCACCCGAAACACACACCACTTTGACAGAATCAACAAGTCCAGCGGAAGCAACTTCCACTGTAACACAAGTATCATCAGCTAGCACAGAGAAAATAACAACTCCAACTCATTCCAGTCAGACCACATTGTTTCTAACTAGCAATGCTGGATCTTCAAAACCAAGTGTAGAATTAACATCTAGTGAGTCCCTTCATTCCACTTCTGAATCTCCAGCAACTTCCCTAACAATCTTTCCAACTGAACCATCTCCCGTAACTACTCAAAACACAATTACCCATTCAACTACAATTTCCCCAACCACAACAACTATCTTAACAACACATAAAACATCAATTCCAACTACCCATATAAATCTGATCACATCAGCTGGAACAACTTATTTATCTACCACTTTTACCCCATTGTACCCATTATCTACATCTCCAACGATACCCCATTCAAACACTGCAACTAAGTCAACTACAACATCTACAAAAACTTCTCCATCCATTTTAAATACTACAACAGTGCCTTCTACTTCATCTACTCCATCAACTTCACCTCACTGGACTACATCGGGACCTACACCTACACCTCCAATAATTGTGATTGTGGGTAAGTGATCACATGTTGAGCAAAAACACTAGTGATTCAACTAGCACCAGTACTTTTGTCAGTAAAAATACCCCATCTTAAAGATGTTTTCTTCTCGTTTGGATACACTCTATTTGTCTCAATTTCCTTTTGTAGATTTTCTGTAAGATAAGGATTAGAATAAAGCTCAAGAATTTGGTAAATCCTTATGTAATATATTATTGATTGTGAACAGATCTCTTGAGTATTTAATATTATATAATAATATTCGATTATATAATATTCATTTAGTCATATATATTCAACTTCTACATATGCTACAATTCCAGTAAATTAAATGTATGGATGTGATTTTAAGATTTTGGAATTAGTCATGAAAAAGTGTATTGTTCTTTTACGTCCATTTCATATGAATGAATGAACTACAGAAACCATTGAAGTATCAACAGATGTCACTGTTAGACTCAACCAAACCTTCAAACAAGAATACAGAGAACCCTCCACGCAAGAATACCAACACTTTGTGAACAACTTTACTAACACTGTGAGTAGTGAATTAACTTTTTATATATATATATATACAATTTTAAAGAGCTAATAATAGTGCCTTAACTTTAAACTATTGTTTTTCAGATGACCCTTATATACAAAATCAATGTAAACAATTTTACTGGCATAAAGATCATAGACATCAGGTATGTGAAATTTCAAAATATTGAATAATATTTCTTGATAACCTTCTATGAGGAAATATTAGGGAGAGAATCAAGGTCAACTGAGAAGTTATGAATTAGCAGTTAATATGTCATTGGTTATTTAGATAAATGAGGTTTGGGCAAAGAGAAAATTACTTTAAGGTCATAGACAAATTTGCTACTGCTGATTAACCATTTAAAGAAAGGTCTTATTTAAAATAAGACATTTTAAATAATAAATAAAAAGAAACAGATCTCTTTTTTAATTCCCTTTTCTTTTAGAAATGGCAGTGTTGTGGTGGAGCATGAGGTTCTACTGCGCATTGAAAATGGAAAGAACCTAAATAACGCCATTACTCACTCAGAAGGACAGATCAAGTACATTCTTAGTGTGGGCAAAAACTGCACAATAGGTCAGTAACTGACAAGCCTGAAACCCATTGTTGAGTACACCTGCCTGACTCAAGATCTACTACTTCACACATGTCACTTAGGAGGAACTTGTTCCCCAAGTTTTCTCAACAATGGATGAGCTACATTATTGTATAAATAAAACTAGTGAAAAATTAACCCATCCCAAACTCTGTGGGGTCATCACTATTGTTGTATAAAAGCACATTTATTGCAGAGTATACATTTCTACTCATTTAGGCTAGGCTGCCTAATGAGTAGAAAAGAAATACAAAGAAAACATAAATGTGTTTTAATGACTTTATTGTAACAGCCCAGTCATGGTGTTTTTGACAAATCATCGTTTTCAGCATGATAACACTTCTATTGTATCCACAGGTGAAGTAGGCTGTCTTGGGGTAGCCATCATTGGAGATGTTATAGTAAAAAAATCCACATATGATAAAGATTGTGAGTATGCTGTAGCCAATTTGGGGTTCTGGTTACTGTTTTAACAAAGGACAACATGGGTTCTCTACTATAAACATTTATCTTTGGACTGAATGAACATTTTATAACCACACAATCTTGAAGTATATAACCTATTTGCCCTTGAACTTGCAGGGTGAAATTTGTTTTATAAGATACTTGGTAGAAATTAGTTTTCTCTCATTAAATGCTATAATATGAAATTAACTTCACTTGCTTCATTGGGTTACCTCAACTCTCAGACCCATTGATCCTAAAATATTTGCTTGCTTTAATTTAATGTTTGAACGTAAATGTAAACAATGTATGGGAAGTAATCTGCAAGTAATGCATGCGTTTATGCAAACTAATTTCACAAAAAGAAATTATATTAGAATTGGATCAAAACAACCTGGCTACTCTTGGCATGGGGTTGAAGCCCTGGAAGCCCAGGCCTATCGATGCCCCTGACCTGTTAGAGATCAAAATAATAGTATTTCAATTAGTCTCCTGCATTGGCATGAATTACCTGAACATAATCTAACTTCTATTATTCTCATTATAGCGGTATGCAACGACACCAGAATTGATTATAATTTGAGGGCATACTACCATGCAGCTGAAATAGATGGGCAGATCGTTTGTGTCTCTCCATGTGTCTCAGAACATAATAGGCCAAAGTACTGCAACACTGGCACCTGTAGTATGTCACATTCCGGACCAGTCTGCAGGTAAGAAAATTCTATCTTAAAACTATAAAACGATGACCTTTACTACATGTAACATAGATGATGTTGATTAGGTAATCTTACTCAACAATTTCAAACGTCTCAACTGGGGGTAACCAAACCCATGTTTTATATCTTACAACATGCTGACAAATTATAGTCAAAATAAAGCCAGTTCAATGATGCCTTCTTATGCATGTGTTCCCTGTCTGCCCCGACATCCTCACAGCTGTAACAAGGCCTACTGGTATCTAGACTCGGATTGTTATGGTCCAATCCGGAAGACAGACCTCTTGGCTGGATTACTGACTCTAGCAGGACTGGTGATAGCTGCAGTGGTTGTCATGGTGGTCTATGTGGTCTGGCATAGACGACAAGCCCGCAGGTAGGAAAGGCTATTCAACAGCACCAATAACTAAAAACTCCTAAAACAGTACCTCAGATATGTCTAGGTGCCCATCCTCTACAATGTCTGTCTTACAAATGGTCATATGTGAATATCAGTAGTATTAGCTTGTGATCCACATTTCTACTCACCCCTTCGTCACTACAGGTCCAAAGACATGCATAATGAACAGGTGAACGAGTGGCTGGAAAATGACTTTGAATGGCCCGACAAGACGACTAACTTGGTTGGTTCAAGTAGTACCACAGTCCTAAATGGTAAACAGTCTAAAGCTTACTTTGTCTGCAATAGGTTGCTATGCAATTTGAAAGGATAATATTACATTGTTAAAAGTCTTTGTCTCATACAGGTTGTCTACAGTGGGGCAAAAAAGTATTTAGTCAGCCACCAATGGTGCAAGTTCTCCCACTAAAAAAGATGAGAGAGGCTTGTAATTGGCATCATATGTACACTTTAACTATGACTATGTAAGTCTTCACAAGGTTGTCACACACTGTTGCTGGTATTATGCAGAAATCTTGCTTGTTTGTAGGTGACCAAATACTTATTTTCCACCATAATTTGCAAATAAATTCATTAAAAATCCTACAACGTGATTTTCTGGATTTTCTTTTCTAATTTTGCCTGTCATAGTGTACCTGTGATGAAAATTACAGGCCTCTCTCATCTTTTTCAGTAGGAGAACTTGCACAATTGGTGGCTGACTAAATACTTTTTTGCCCCACTATCTACTAGTGTATGGTGCTGTTTAAAGCATCGGGATGATTAAACAAATACATTATTTGTCATCCGTCATACAGAGCATAACCCAAACCCACCATATGGTGGCCGAGTAGGCATGCAGTACAGCGCTGAAGGAGAATCCTCCACTTTATCCTATAATGGAAGTCCGCCGTCTCACAACCATGGAACTCAGGTGGGTAATTCATAGTAGCTCCGGGTGTCATCTGATACTGATGTGCCCTTAAGCAGTGGAATGTCCCAGGGGTCCAGCAAAAAAGATAACAAATAATAATATATACAATATATACACCATTCCATCTTTTTGAAAAGGGCTTGGAGAACCTTTCTAGTGACTACAGTTCTTGGGAGGATAGAAATGCTAATGAATACCAACAAGCACAACCTGAACATGCTACCTCTTCCTCAGTGCTCCCAGACAGTCAAACACAGGTGGGTAAAATGAGGGATGATCATTATCATTGGTCGTTGCTGCCTGCATCTCAAATAACTTTTACAGTGAATTACTACATTGAGAACCTAACTGCATTCTGATTTCATCCCCTGACAGTTTAGAATCAGCAGACCGCAGATAAAGACTTCCTCTGAAGCCTAGAGGAACATTAAATCGGCAGAAAGCAAATACAAAACAAAGAGATTGATAATACATTAAAAGCAACATTCCTCTTTGAACAATGGTGGATGGAAGAATATCTTTTGGGAACAAAGACTCAACGAGCATTGAGGGACAATGATTAAGAACAAAAAAGTAATGGTACACAGCTACATGAAGACGATGAACTGACGAAATACAGGACAAATTGAAACCAGGTCAGGGAATTGCCAGGCAACCAATATATATTTGCTGCTACAATATTTATTGTGTTTGTGATTTCATTTCAATTAAAGTTTTACAAAATATGTCATACCGTAGCTTTTTTGCACTGATGTAGTACTTTAGTACTACAATTAATGTAAACTGTTGTAATATTATGAATGAACTGTAATATGGCCAAAATATATATGAAAAGATATTTCACAGTGCCAGCTCTAACACAAGCAAATCATTTTCAAACATGCACAAAAAACAACAATTTATTTCCTTATAATATCAGTACACTATATGATTTACAAAAATAACTGTGTTTTAAGACTACATAACAGAATAGAATAAAACAGCAACAAATGATCAAAAGAACAAATCGCATTCAATTGAACCACAAATGCTAAAGTGATAAATTTCTGATTAAATAACTTATTATTCACTGGTGTAATGTGCAAGTCTCCTTCATTTTGTTTTACTAATTAACTGCTTAAGAACGTATGAAGTCCTCAAGAGTTTAAGTCATGTTCTACTGTGATGCCACCACTTCCATCGGCTAGACCGTTCATCAAGCCAGCAGTTTCAAAGGAATCAAGGGGTTAAGAGTCCAGCCTTTTCCCAGGCAACTTTTTTCTGTTTGGCTTTTCTCAATTTCACTAACGTATCATCTGACAACAAAGTTTGACCCTGGGGGTGGCCAATATCTCCTTCCTGTGTACTCCCCTGTGCCAACGCAGCCCCATCTTCAGCACTGAAATCGGAACACCTGTCAACAAGGTTGTAAGATGCCGTTGTTGAAGATGCAGACTGATTGGTTAAGAAGGATTCCGTTCCATCGCTTCCCTGACCATCTGGCATCCCACTAATAGACACACTCCGCTTTCCAACAAACCAACTCTTTGGTCGCGTCTCAAGTGGGCCCACCAACGCATCTCCGACATCTTGATGTGGGGGCGTCACAGGTGTTTCTCCTTCATCCGTTCCTCCTTGGTGGCCAACTGATCTTCCTTGATCCCCTGCTTTCGTTACATCTTCTTTCAAAGACCTGGGCCTTTCAGTACTGGAGCTTCCCGGGGCTGCCTTGGGAACTGGTACTGAGAATAGTTTATGGACCTGTGTGTGACCAAGAATTAGTTAAATCATTTTTAATAACCATAAAAATGTAAGAGTTTGTGGAATAAAATATTCAAGAAAACAAAATAAAGATGGTGGAGAGGCCTTACCAGCAAAATGACAAACTCCCTCACATTGACTGAAATGGAGATGACGGAGGTGAAGATGTTTTGTTTAACTTTTTTTCTTTAAAAGCAGCCATTAAATTGAAGCAAGGAATATATGCATGAACCTCATAGTAACGGTTGGAGTACTATGAAGTACCTTTGGAGAATGGGGCCAAAAGCAGTCTGACTAGGAACATTTATGTCCAGAACATACTTTTTTAGGGAAAAGGGGAAAAAAGATAAACCTGGTTATACATCATCAATAGAATTTGTTTTATCCATGTGATGTATGCACTGTGAGCACAGAGAGTTAAAATGGCAGAATAAACACAATGTATTAATGCACAGCTAACTTGTTAACAAGCAGCCCAAAGTATGTTTTTAAATCTAAAAAACAGTATAAAGTCTGCTTTTTTAAAACATGTGAAACAAATTATTACCAATAAAGAAGGCCTCATTTTGTATAGTCTTATACTACAGTCTTACACTTGAAATAAAACTGTTACTATGAGGTTACAATATATATTACTATCTTCTTTTTAATGGCTGGTTTAAAAAAAAAAAGTTTAAATAATAATAATAAATGAAATGCACTTTAAATGTGTGAGTTCAGGGGTGGATGAAGGGTTCTCGAAATACAATCGTGCACCAGCCTCATAGATCTCTCTTTGAGTCATGAGCTAACAATGCACGACATGCTCAAACATGACCTTGACCATTAGTTGGTTTGTTTCATTATCAAGTTACAAGCAAAGCAATTGTCAACCGATCCCTCACCAACACACAAGAATAGAAACACACAGAGTTACAAGATTACCAGTGAGGTAAAGATTTACCCTGTGAGGTAAATGTCCAACATAACCCCTTCTGTGGAAAGAGATTATTAAGTTAGTCACTTTCTATAGAAAGGAAACAGAATGTGAAGAAATCTTAATTGCATGTCCTAGAAGGTGAATTATTAATAGGTATTTGCGTTGTCACAAGCCTGTAAAATTTTTTACGATAGGTGCTACCTATTCATAATCTCTATACATATTGTGCCAATCTGCTCCTTACAGATATTTCAGTCACTGTATTGTCAGCTCATATTGAAAAGGATTCAGACAGAGTGGTTGTCCTTTACAAAAATGGGTCCTTTGGGAGCCCATGCATTGGATATATGGAGGATTGTACTGTTGATGGCTATTATAGGTAAGACCCTATTTAAGTCATAATTTTATTGTTCTATTTGTTTATCAGTATGTGATTTCAGGTTAATTTTATAGGCTCATTATCGGGTTTTTTTCATGCTGACATGTACACCTTACTGCAACATTATTATTAGTATATTATGAGTATAATATCCCTTTTGGTTAATTTCAGTCTAAAGCAATAAGAGTTCTTCCGACTTTGTTAATAGATTCTTAAATAACCTTTTAAAGGAGCATGTGGGATTGGTTTATAAATGGTTCATTGAGGAACCACTAAAGGAAGTTCTTTGAAGTCCTCAATTAGGTATAATTGTCTCCACTAAAACTGTCATGTCTCCACGTACAAGTGCGTGTATTTTCTCACATTGCTATAGTTAAAGCGATTGAATGCATGAAATAAGTCTAGCCTACTGTTTAAATTGTTAGTTTGTGATGTCGACCAATCTCAAGGTCCATAAGCCTATCCAAGTGACATAAACTTGAGCACCTCTCAAACCATTGGTTGTGTTTTTATAGGCGTATTGCCTATTGAGCTATAGGCTCACAAAAAGCGTTTGGAAATATGTTATTATTACTGTATTTATTAATGCCAATGATTTGCTGAAACCAAATTTGGCATCAGGCGCAAGAACAAACCTAGATATTTCCTGTAGTAGCCTACGCTATTGGGTCTTTATAATGTAATTCAAGTTTAAAATATCTTTCGATTGTTTCCGACCTTGCAATGTTAATTGCAATGTGTTGACTATGTTACTATCATTGCCGTATAACCATTGCAACAATTAGTTAATAAGACAACATCATATGTAGGACTGACCCCGGTTTTTAAATTATTTACATTTAAAACTATTCTAGTGTTATTTCCTCATTCTAAACTTGAAATTAATCAGTCGAGCATTTACTAGCTGCGTCTAGTATATTTAGTCAAGCAATGTCTACATTACTTTTAATTATTTTAGAATGTAGAAAGAAAATGAATTTCAAATGTATAATGCTATTTGGAAGGATTTTTTTTGTTTACGATTACAATTTAAGAAGTGATTGCCGTGGCTTGATTTTTACTTTCTAAAATCAATAAAGGATTAGGTAAGATAGAAAACTTGTTAAGTCCCAATGAAAGGTGAAATCACATGCTTTGGGAATTACAGCATAACAATGGCCTTTATGAATATCATGCATGTTGTTGAGACTAGTTTCAGTGTAAATTATTCCACACAGCATCATTTGTTTTACTAACGGTATTTTAATGTGTCCATTCCTCGTCAAATTACATTGTCCAAATCAGCTCAAAAGAGCAAAAAAGCATAACATAACGGTGTCATAATTTATATTAAGTTAATAGCTCTGATCCATTCTAACTTTGTACAGCCATCAGATTAAGGTAAGGGGGTCTCCGTTTACATGTTGCCATTAATGCACTTTAAGGCACAGATCTCCTCTCAAGGGAGGCTACCCTGTCCACTGTGGTGTATTACAGATGTTGGAGGGTGTAGCAATGGTCGGTTATATCTGGTCATCGTGCTAGAAAGTTATTCTTTTCATTGAGATATCCAAGTGCACTTCTTGGTTATGCTCAAACACCCACCAGTTGCCATATTTTTATGAATAGATACTTTTCTGTCAACGACTGTTCATTCCTACGCGCATGGTTCGTTAGTTGAAAGGCAGGTCTCGCATGAAGTAAAAAAAAAAAAGTGTGAAGATTTGACTAATTTCAATTCAAGTTTTATTAAATTACTACATTCAGGGAATTTCTACATAAAAATTCTTATTTAACAATATGCTCTATGTATTAAATTATAATACATAAAGATGACTCTTGTAATAAATCACAAAGCAACACAAACATATCTGAAAAAATTTATTGCCAGATCCATTTAAATGCATTTAAAAATGACCAAAACGTTAAATGCATTTGTTACATTAGCAAATTTAAAAGAAAGGGATCCATCATTTAAACAAATTGAAACAAATGTACAGTGGGGAGAAAAAGTATTTGATACACTGCTGATTTTGCAGGTTTTCCTACTTACAAAGCATGTAGAGGTCTCTAGTTTTTATCATGGGTACACTTCAACTGTGAGAAACGGAATCTAAAACGAAAATCCAGAAAATCCCATTGTATGATTTTATAAGTAATGAATTTGCATTTTATTGCATGACATAAGTATTTGATACATCAGAAAAGCAAAACTTAATATTTGGTACAGAAACCTTTGTTTGCAATTACCGAGATCATACGTTTCCTGTAGTTCTTGACCAGGTTTGCACACACTGCAGCAGGGATTTTGGCCCACTCCTCCATACAGACCTTCTCCAGATCCTTCAGGTTTCGGGGCTGTCGCTGGGCAATACGGACTTTCAGCTCCCTCCAATGATTTTCTATTGGGTTCAGGTCTGGAGACTGGCTAGGCCACTCCAGGACCTTGAGATGTTTCTTACAGAGCCACTCCTTAGTTGCCCTGGCTGTGTGTTTCGGGTCATTGTCATGCTGAAAGACCCAGCCACGACCCATCTTCAATGCTGTTACTGTGGGATGGAGGTTGTTGGCCAAGATCTCGCGATACATGGCCCCATTCATCCTCCCCTCAAAGCGGTGCAGTCACCCTGTCCCTTTTGCTGAAAAGCATCCCCAAAGAATGATGTTTCCACCTCCACGCTTCACGGTTGGGATGATGTTCTTGGGGTTGTACTCATCCTTCTTCCTCCAAACACGGCGTGTGGAGTTTAGACCAAAAAGCTATATTTTTGCCTCATCAGACCACATGACCTTCCCCCATTCCTCCCCTGGATCATCCAGATGGTCGTTGGCAAACTTCATACGGGCCTGGACATGCGCTGGCTTGAGCAGGGGGACCTTGCGTGCACTGCAGGATTTTAATCCATGACGGCGTAGTGTGTAACTAATGGTTTTCTTTGAGACTGTGGTCCCAGCCCTATTCAGGTCATTGACTAGGTCTTGCCGTGTAGTTCTGGGCTGATCCCTCACCTTCCTCATGATCATTGATGCCCCACGAGGTGAGATCTTGCATGGAGCCCCAGACCGAGGGTGATTGACCGTCATCTTGAACTTCTTCCATTTTCTAATAATTGCGCCAACAGTTGTTGCCTTCTCACCAACCTGCTTGCCTATTGTCCTGTACCCCATCCCAGCCTTGTGCAGGTCTACAATTTTATCCCTGATGTCCTTACACCGCTCTCTGGTCTTGGTCATTGTGGAGAGGTTGGAGTCTGTTTGATTGAGTGTGTGGACAGGTGTCTTTTCTACAGGTAACGAGTTCAAACAAGTGCAGTTAATACAGGTAACGAGTGGAGAACAGGAGGGCTTCTTACAGAAAACCTAACAGGTCTGTGAGAGCCGGAATTCTTACTGGTTGGTAGGTGATCAAATACTTGTCATACAATAAAATGCAAATGAATTACTTAAAAATCATACAATGTGATTTTCTGGATATTTGTTTTAGATTCTGTCTCGCACAGTTGAAGTGTACCTATGATAAAAATTAGACCTCTACATGCTTTGTAGGTAGGAAAACCTGCAAAATCAAATACTTGTTCTCCCCACTGTATATTTTTATATGAGAAATGTAAGACTATAAAAGGAAACATGTGTGCAAATTAAACCAAATAAGAAAACAGCTAACCCTTTTGCCAGTAGTACATCTAGAAATATTTCTAGTGTAACCTAATGAACTAACAAGTTAAAATTCCAGGGATGCACTCTTACAATAGTAAAACCACCAGGTGAAAGTATAGGATAGTGAGCCCAGATAATTGGCATGTCCAGCATTCAAAGCATCACAATAATGATGAGGGAACACATGCAACATTGCACACACACAAATAACATGTGAAAATATAAATGCTATTATTAGGATTAATCAGTACAAATTTAACAATGACAGAAGAATGGAAATGGGCAACACATCTCAACACCCTCCCTAGATGACAACATCAAATTACCCCTGATGACATTACATTTGTCCATTGCATCCTTCAGTTTCCTACTGACTTTCGCAGAGGTATCATCATTGTCACTTTGTAGCATTTAAAGTGAAATTCGATGAACTTTTTCATAAACAAGAAAGTCCCTGTTGCTACTTTCTGTCACCTGCTGAACAAATAAATTAATCAAACACCGTTCATGGAAACCATTATGAATGCCTTTGCTTATTCCTTTCAATCTGCATATGTAACAAAGCTAAAAGAATGCAATCTCAAGCAAAAATTGGCCACAGGGTCCAAGAGCAGTTTCCTCCACCAAATGCTCCATTCCTCCAAATATAGATCTTAATAATCAGCAAGCTCACACATAATGAAAGTGACAATAGAGGATGCAGCAACAACAACAACAAAACAAGCTGTACTAGAGTTTTTAAAAAAACTAGTTAGGGGGCTCCATTCCACTGATGTACCGGGCCATCAAAATGGCAGCCAAAATGTGTCCAGCTCAACTGTCCAGAGTTACTCACTGAAGCATCTGGATTTCTCGAAGGCCAGACACTTGAAGGCCAGACACTTCAGGTCAATAGGGTAAATCTTTTAACTAATAGATATCACCATGAAACGTCCCCAGTTGATTACTTACATTAATATAATAAATTGTTGTATTACAAGTTTTTGAATATTTTATTTAAATATGCTAATAATATGCAAATGCAGTGTCATCAAATGAAATATGCATACATGCATTGGATGAAGTTCAAAAATATTTTAGAGTCAAAGGCTTTTACAGAGTATATTTTGATCCCTTTTCATCACTCAAGAAATCTGAAAATAGCCACAAAAAAGCAATTTTCACCATGTATTGGGAATATAATTATAGATAAATCAGGCTATGAATTATATGTGAACAAACCCCTTTGTAAAAACCTTCAGAATATAGATGTATATACATGACACTGAAGTGGATATTTCTTTCTCAGTGTATGAGTAAAAACTCATTTTGAGAAAACAGACTTTAAATAATTATATTTATTAGAAACCACTATCTACAGACACGATATCTTATCAAATATTAGCAACAACAATAGAGAACATCTTAAACACATAAAAAAGAAAACTGAATAACAGCATGACCTTCAACTGAACCAAACAATAGTGTCACAGTCACACATACTGCCACCGGTATAACTGCCACCCAAGTTTGTTGTCCATCTTGGATAACACTGCCTAGTTACCCATTCCAGTTAATAGCCTAGTCTGCCATGCCTACTCCATATGTAGGTCCCTCATCCATTTCGTGCTGATGCCTTTTCAGTTTTGTTGCTGTGCTCAGACTCTTGCGCATATGTTTCACACTAGCGGTAACTGCCTAAGCTTTTGAGATTCCGAACAAATCAGTTTCCCTAAATGCATCTACAGTAACAACTGCTCTGAAGCCACAACCTCTACATAACAGTTAGCATGGGAGAGGTACCTTCATTAAAACTGGAGATGGCCATACTTGCTGCTTTCTCAACCTTGTCTTTCCCACAAAGACCATATTTGGACACGGAGCCCATTTAACAGAATTAAATCGTTAGCATTTTTACTTTAGACCTCTCTCAATTACTGACACTAAAATGAAATGCATATTTTATCACTAACATCTGGTCCTATAAAGTTTTATTGATACAGTACACATTTCTTTTTACTTTGGTTGGCAGAAACATAACACACAATGAGAATAACCTCTCTGACTCCCTGCCAGAGTAAATCTTTTTAAGCTGCTCCCATGTCCTATCTAATACACATAGGCTTTCTTTTTGTGTTATATTTCTGCCACTAAAGTAAAAATAAATGTTTATTGGTAGGCTACATCATTTTAGTATTGTCCACTCACACGTAAAAGTCTTAGGTGTTCAGATAAAGCACAGGAATCCCCAACACTTGGCCTATTTTCTTGAGAGCCAAATACCCCTACCATAACTTGTGCGCTAATAGCACCATTTGCACATTCACATCAAACGCAGTGTCTTGACGCGTAGTCGTATACACCTTGACACAGATTGCACTCTAGAAGCAAACTGCTACAGAACCCATGATTCTGCGGATAATGTAACCTTTGTCAAATTTGGGAGAAATCTACAGGTGCATATAGACAATGAATACCTAAATGTGTATTTTGGACAATTTCGTTCTACCAGTTTAAAAATAGACATGTTATGGAAGCAAAACAACACAAAATCTCAAAATTGACCAGTTTTGAAAAAACAAACTTTTTGCCAGCCGTGTTTGGCCATAAGTGTTTGGACCTTTGGGGACAGTTTGTTGTCATCCAAGATCAACACTTTCAGGAAGAAAACAATCCTGGTGTAAGTTAAGGTTGAGTGTGTAAATTAGTCCAAAAAGTAACCAATAACTTCCCAGGTTGCATAGCTGTGTCACATCCTCAATCACCACTCCAACATCCTCTGACAAGAGAAAATATGAAAAGTTCCCAACGAGGATAAGATTAGCCCTCAAATAGCTAATGCTAGCACAATTCGTTTATACCTCCGGCATACATCAACACATCCCGCCAGCTTTAACCGATAATACTTAATACACTAAATAAATGCACCCATGCTCTTTGCTAATGTTAACGCTGTGCTAATGCTAATAGCAGGCCGCAAATCACGGAATAATCAACTCGCTAATCACTAGCGCGAGATGCTAATGCTAATTACGAGCACGATTTGCTAATACTTCCAGAATATAAAAACTTTAAAACTCATTACACTGTGAATTAACTTAGCTACCTATGCTAATCACCAATATATGATTCACTATAATCCATCATAATACTTGTTGTACAAAACATTTTACACAGCGGCATAGTTCTGATAACCTCACAGATGATTTGGTTCTGCCAACACACATAGCAACATCCTCACAATGTCTACATTTTGAAAAGGGTGAGGGGGTACTACTATATTTTAGTGTGTTGCTAACGGAGTTACAGCAAGGCTGGGCGAAGCTGTACTTACTAGCAAAAAATGTCTGCTTCAAAAATCATACTGTACAGTGCCTAATGACAAAAGGACCATTTCAGACTTGATTAGAATGGACTGGATTAAGACATACTAGTCTTTGTAAAACATAAATCTAATTTTGAATTAATATACACTGTAGGAGCCAAATTCCTTTTGGAGTATGTTTACAAACAATAATAATTATAATGTTTTAGAAGATAGATTTTTGGTTGGTTTTGTTGCCCGTTTTGATTTGGTGTTAGTGAAACACCTGCTGCTACGGAGGGGGGATCGCTTTTGACCACGCCTATATTTGGACGTAATGGGTACGGGAAGGTTGCAGACCTGGCGATAGTAGGAAGCGACACAGTTTTTCAACCTCTCTCTCGCTCTCGCTCTCTCGCTCTCTCTCTCTCGTCTCTGGATTCGATTCGATCAAATATCTATCCTTCACCTCTATTTTTGTTGTTACGTATTATCATTTATGAGTTCGCGGATCGATTGTAACAAATCGTTTTGCAAGCGGTGAGATCAAGGACAAGCTTCTCGGGAAGTGGAGCGCTGAGCCAGGGACAGGTGCGTTGATTACTTGCAGGCTATCGCTGGGGGTCGTAGTGGTTGAAGTTGGCGTAGAAGCCACTACATTAAGTTGAAAAACTACGCTTTGTGGAATGCAAGCGCCTTTGTGATGCGATGCGAATCCAAGGTGCAAGGAGCATTCGCATATCAAACAACTGAACGTTTGACACCGGGAAATAAATACTCCGTTTGCGCGCGATGATTAAATGGAAATGAAGCGCTGATTGACGCGGGAGTGGAATACGGAATTGTTTGCATTACGCTGTTGATTGCTTGTTACCGGGATGGACAGCAAACGGTCATAACAATCGCTGGAAATATATTCTAAACTACTCAAAGTGCACATGAAGATACTTACAGAACCAAAGAACCAACTACTTTAATAAGTGTGGATTGCAAGATATTGGGACTTGTACTTGGGTTTTGTGTAGAAAATAAAATACAGAATGACTGATACAAAGGGAAAAGAGTCTGTGTCTGAGCCTGAGATGGCCACAGAGCAAAAACTGAGCAAATTGATTGGCACTCGGAGAGCGAAGCTCGGTGCACTGACAAGGAAACAGAATGAAATTAAAGCGCTAATGGTGGATAAAGAACATGTTGATCAAGTATCTTCTCTCGTTAATGGGTTTCAAGGTACACTGAATGAATTCATACAGCTCCACAATTCTGTTCAAGTCCTATTAAATGATGAGGAAAAAGAAGGGGATCAAATGGATTGGTTTGAACCAAAAATGATGAGACTT
>JACXGK010011569.1:0-15777 GCA_016801125.1 Novumbra hubbsi
GTGGCATGGGCCTCTTACAAAAGACCCTTCGCTGTGGCATGGGCCTCTTACAAAGACCCTTCGCTGTGGCATGGGCTTCTTACAAAGACCCTTCGCTGTGGCATGGGCCTCTTACAAGGACCCTTCGCTGTGGCATGGGCCTCTTACAAAGACCCTTCGCTGTGGCATGGGCCTCTTACAAAGACCCTTCGCTGTGGCATGGGCTTCTTACAAAGACCCTTCGCTGTGGCATGGGCCTCTTACAAAGATCTCTTCCTGAGAGTTGACTCATGTACTTTAATATTGACTGTGGCAAGGGAGGCCTGAGGATCCCTTGCCGTTACCCTGGGATGTTTGGCTCCGCTCTTGGGCTGAATCGGGTCGGATAAACAGAAACTGTCCTATATGGATTGCCAGTGGTCTGGAATGTTCTCAATTTGTAGATTTCTCAGAATCTCTCAGAATTCCTTGGAAATAGCGTTGTAGCCCCTACCATACTCGCAGGAATTCATAATCTTTCTTCTGAGGACTACTTTTTGGATGTAGTTATGATGTGTTACCACACACCCAGTTGGCTGAGACATAACCAGACCAGCAGAAACATTTGAATTTCTGTTAATTTTAAAGAAATAATTCGATTAATTAGAATTTTGTACACAAATATATATATATATATATATATTTAAACATTTCCAGGGGTGCAAATTCCCACATGACTGTAGCTGTGAAAGGCTTGGCTTGGTGTTGTAGCCATGGCAATACGTTATAACACTGGACTGGAGGTCCTATTTGGCCTCTGTCATGGGCTGTGTGGTATACATTGTCCAAGTCCGGAGTGACATAACGCATCCTTGCATCTGCTCGAGAGACGAGCGACTGAGCAAATGGAAGTGAGAGCGAATGGAAAAGGGGTTGAAGACGGAGAAAGAGCGACACAGGAGAGTGAGTGACTCACTGCCCTCCCCCCGGAATGCTTTTATTCCACCCTGCTTCACTAATGGCTTCAGCCCAGGAGAGTCAGTTACTGTGGTTCAGTCCGTGTCCGACAGATGTGCGAACCGCTGTGGAGGCCTGGAACCGGTTGGTTTCAGCTGCAGAAGGATTCATCCTTAATAGTGGCACGTCGCTACTTGGACCCACACCAGCTTACACCACACCAGAAGTGCCTGGACATAGTTTACACAGAGGCCATAACGTGTGGCACATGCAAATGCAGTAAAAATGCTGTGAATGTCTAATGGTATAGGCTCATGTGCAATACCGGCTCACAGAATGAATCAGTTCCCAGTGAGTTGTAAATGTGTGTGTCAGGTGAGAAGACGATTTGCTATCAGTCAAGAACGCCATTGATGTTTTTGACTCTGGGGCCCCGAATTCTAGCTAGACCCCGAGCTACTAGCACAAGAAGTAAAAGGGTAAGTTTAAAAGACGTCTTCCCGGTTGAAATGACACTGGAAAGAAGTTGAAAAGACATCTTTACAAAATATCAAAAACAATATGCTTGCGCAATCGTCTCCAAGGGTTTTTGGTTCCCGAACCACCATCTGAATACATCCCGGCACCGTGTTTCCCTGAAGCATCCCCCTCGCATTTTACCAGTAAGCCCATGGTCTCCTCAGAGTCCTCTCAAGCACCCGCTGCGCTTAGACATTGTATCCCTAGGGGATACAAAGTACCCTGGTCGTAAAACCACTGTGCTATACGGCAGAACCGGAAACATTCCTGCAGCCCTCGGGTAGGTTTGCAGCTCGGGCCAATTATCTTGTGGGTCAAAATGTATTTTTTTAAATCAATTACACGCACCCGTTCCCTCCTCCCCTCCTCTCTGCTAGCCGGTCACAGTCAGTCGGTGTCCCGTCGGCGGCTCCACTGTCACGTTGCCTAGCAACAGCAGCACTCAGCTGATCATGCAGCTAACCAGTGCCGGCACGTACGTGGCAAACTTAGAAGTTCACCGACAACCGAATCAGCTAAGCTAGCGAACCTCCGCGTCTGGAAAATTATCTGACACGTAAATATCTTAAACGTTCAGGGATACTTGCGTATAAACCTCAGAATGCCAACATGTAACTGGGCACTGCCGAAGCGCAATATTGACCATACATGGTGGACAAGGTAGACAGGTTTTTTTTGCTCAAAATCTTCAGCTACTTGATAGAGTCAGACATACAGTGGCCAAATGTTTTGAGAAGGACCCAAATATAACTTTTCTCAAAGTCTGCTGCCTCAGTTTTTATGATGGCAATTTGCTTATACTCCAGAAGGTCTTGAAGAGTGATCAAATGAATTGCAGTTGAAGTCCCTCTTTGCCATGAAAATTAACCTAATCCCAAAACAAACATTTCCACTGCATTTCAGCCCTGCCACAAAAGCACCAGCTGACATCTTGTCAGTGATCCTCTCGTTAACACAGGTGAGAGTGTTGACGAGGACAAGGCTGGAGATGACTGTCATGTTTATTGAGTTAGAATAACAGACTGGAAGCTTTAAAAGGAGAGTGGTGCTTGAAAACATTGTTCTTCCTCTGTTAACCATGGTTACATGCAAGGAAACATGTGCAGTCATCAGTGCTTTGCACAAAAGGGCTTCACATGCAAGGATATTGCTGCTAGTAAGACTGCACCTAAATCTTCCATTTATCGGATCATCAAGATCTTCAAGGAGAGGTTCAATTGTGGTGAAGAAGGCTTCTGGGTGCCCAAGAAAGTCCAGCAAGCAACAAGACCTCTCCTAAAGTTGATTCAGCTGTAGGATCGGTTCACCACCAGGGCAGAGCTTGCTCAGTAATGGCAGCAGGCAGGTGTGAGTGCAAAGACTTTTACGAGATGGCCTGGTGTCATGATGGGCAACAAAGAAGCCACTTCTCTCCAGGAAAAACATCAGGGACAGCAAAAGGTACATGGATTGGACATCTGAAAACTGGTGTAAAGTAATTTACATTTATTGTTTGGGGCATCCAGAAAAAAGCTTGTCCGGAGAAGAAAAATTGAGCGCTACCATCGGTTCTGTATCATGCCAACAGTAAAGCAGAGGTCTTGAAAAAGATAGTACCATAGTTACCATAGTAACACCTGAGAAAAAGATCTAAAAACACTGAGGAAGCAGACTTGAGAATTTATATTTGTGAAATTCTCAAAACCTTTGGCCACGGCTGTACTGGATACATGTTGCCATGTATCCTAAAGAGGTTCCTAGGGCCTTTGGAAGTTAAACAGACCCACAACTTCATAGGTCTCCTGCCTGACCATGGCTCTTTAAACCATTCTTACCTGTTGGTTGGTGCCTACTAGCTACATGTTTTTCTCCAAACACTGTAGAAACATGGTTTCAAATAATGTTCAAATGACACATTCTACACATTCCAGGCACTTCCCTTTGTTGTTTGTGACAGCAGAGACTTTTCTCCTATCAACTATTACAAATAGGTTTTGGGATTGGCATAGAGGCGGCGTCAAATCGCGGTTATGGAGAATTGGTGTTGACTTGAAACCGGAAGCAGTAGGCGAGTGATACTTGCACACTACTACTACTCACCAACATATTTCAAAATGTAAACTTAGACCTAACCAACAGGATCTTAAATAGAAATCTACATTTAGATCCCGCTCATGATATTCTTGACAATAACAGCGAATATTATGCTCCGCCCATGTTTCCATCAAATAGATTTTAGTGTCACCTCGTTAATGTCTAGATAACAAAAAAACATGTCAGCGGCTCTCTTTCTCCATTTCCTGCCTTAACTGGGTGTCTAAACAAAAACATCTTCATGTGCACTCAAAGACAAAGAATTCTGATTGTCCAACCGAACAAGGGAAAACAACTTCAGTCGCAGAAATCCCTCTGGAGTCCTTAGAAAGCCGAAGCCTCCCAAAATCTATTCACATTTTCAAGTGACAAGTGAAGTTCATGTTGTCCTGCATCCTTGCTTTCCCCACCTTGCAGCTCGTCTGGATACACTTGTCAAGCTGAAATAGTCCACAATGCACCAGGGTCAGTTTGATCGGTTCCTCACATAGGGACTTCAATTTAGGGGGGGCTTTTGTCCAATTAGGGGGGACTTGTGTCCAATTCGTGGGGGGCTTGTGTTCAGTTAGGGGAGAGTTGCTTGCAGTTGGGTGGGCTTGTGTCCAGTTAGGGGGCCTGTGTCCAACTAGGGGGGGCTTGTGTACAGTTAGGGGAGCTTGTGTCCAGTTATTGGAGACAATAATTCTTCATACTAAAGATGAATAATCTGAACTAAACCTCGGCACAACACTTCAGCAGATCGTCAGCTAGGGCCTTGAATACAGAAGACACAAAATGTACGTAACAAGATGTCTATAATTTGCCGACTGACAGTGTTGTAAGAAAGCATGTCCACAAGTAATGAGGGTCGCGACGGGTCAGCCTTTCCAAGAGGCCGTGCAAGCACGGGGCATTGTGATGTTAATGGGCCCCCATGTCCTCCTCAGTGTCACTGAATAGTTAGCGGTGTGACCTGTAAACACACGCCGGGTTCCCAGAGGTCACCGGGTCACCAGGTCAGAGTTGAGAAATGACATTTCGACGGGCACACTTTGTTCTCCCCGCAGTATAAAACACAGAAGGCAAAGCTTGCATTTCAAAGTATTTCAGTCTGCTGCTGACGCTCCCTCATGTCAGTGACTCAATAAAATATGTACCTTGTGCTCAGTGAGACATTCCCTGAAGGTTCCATTAAGCCCTCCTGTTGGGATTCTTGCAAAGGCCCGTGAACTGAATTCAACAACAATGTGCTTTGATTGGAATCTGCCACGGAGTGGATCCAGGAAGGCCACGGCGAATAGACACACGACCGCAGGCTTCTTAAAAAAATGACAGGTCTCCTGTAAAATACACCAATCTATTAGCTTGTTTACTTTTTTTTAATGATGTTTATCTGTATGACAAAACTGCTGTTTGTTTGTTTAATTATGTTTATCTGCTTGACAGACTGTTGCTGCCTTCACTCATTAATTAAGTCAAAGCCTCCCAGGCTATGTGGCAGTCAAGACATTCTACTAATGTATCTGTGCCTCTACTCTGAAGCCTCCTCTCGCTTCTTCTGATTACTATGAAACCACAACAGCCCTCTTTTTATCATGAGGGAGAAGACACATCATTGTCTCAACACCGCTGTCATGCATTGTAAACTACCCACGGGTCGAGCTCACAGGAATGCAAAATTAGGTTTGGCTGTCACCTTTGGACATGTAAACAAGCGAAGCCCTGAATATAAAGGGTCTCGGCAACACTTGACTTGAATCCTTTAGCGTACGGCTCCGTCCGTACGCAGGGAAGTCACTCTGGCCTGACTCTAACACGGTCAGACCAAACGTGTGTTGCTGCTAGGGGTTTACGACACGCTCTTCCGATGTAGTGACAGTTCAGCATGTCACTGGCCGCCGAGAGACCAGTTGTGTGCGATCAAAGGTTTGCGTGAAGTGTTCTCCGGTAATGGAGAAGAAAGCATAAAAGCGCATTCCTCACCCGACGCTGACTCAGAAAACGAAGCGGGAGGGCTTCGTCGCGCGTGGCGAAGTCACGAGCCTGAGCTGTGTCAGCCGCAGTGAGGTTCTACACCGCTAAAGCCGACATGACATTGTCGCGTCACCGCGATGCGCAGCCGGCAGATTGGCACCATGCACCCGGGGATCTGGATCCTGCTCCTCCGAGTTAGCTGCACGTTTTTGAGTGCCATGAAATGATATAGGTTTAGGGAGTTGAGGAGTGACACGCGGAGACAGTCTGGGCAAAGACTGTCGACGCAGAACCCTCACAGCCGTGGCAATGGCTTAATGTGGCTTGAAATTTGAATTCTATTTTCAGGAGGCACTGTGCTACACTGCCAAGGCCCCCGTCTATTTTACCTGAAACCCATGAAATCAAGTCAAAAGATTCAGCTGCACAGTAACAAGAAGGCTTAAAGGAGAATGTCTCTGATTTACAACTCAGCATCGGATGGTCCTCCGCTTAAAGGTAGTAATACAAGTGTTAAGCCGTATAAACAAAATAACGCAGTAGCGAACGTTTTCTTTATTTATTCAAACGTTAACTGTAACAATATTTTGTTTCATAAAAATATATAATAAATAAGGAGAAAATAAGAAGATACTGTTCGGTGAAATGTCCCAAACTGTGACCCACTGGTCAGTGGCCATTTTACAACCATGTAGGAAACATACCA
Source organism: Novumbra hubbsi (assembly GCA_016801125.1). Lineage (NCBI taxonomy): Eukaryota > Metazoa > Chordata > Actinopteri > Esociformes > Umbridae > Novumbra > Novumbra hubbsi. Next base: position 6,167 of record JACXGK010011569.1, read on the forward strand.
TATTACCAAAGGGCTTGATCCAACCACCACATCCTGCTCTCGCTTAATGAAATGTACAAATTTAGGGCAATGAATTCCTCCTGGCTGATTAATTTCACCTCCACTTAACCCTGTGTGATTGGACAGAAGTACAGGAAGTGGTTTGACTCTCAAATGAATATGTCCAATCTTTAAGGTGCCATATGTGCAAGAAAGAATTGGGATCCATAGGGATTAATACCCCATCTGTAACACGGGGCTCCCTAAGGGTTAATGCTGATAGTTTGGGTGTGGTCTGATTGGTAAGTGCTGTCTGTCTCGAGGACAACATCTGTCTGTCTTCCATCGTACCGATTGAGGACTCAGTTAACAGTCTGTGCACTTGGATATCAAATGAAAAGCTTGACACAGCTTGTTTCTCAAGTGAGTAGGAAGTATTCAGAAATATATCTAAATATTTATCGTTGACAAGTTAATTATGGATGTGCCAATGAATATTTGATATATCAGACCAGCCACACAGTCCAAGTTGCAATCCTGCTGGGCTTTGCTTCCTGGTCCTTTGAAACCCTTGCATAGTATGACACGTGATGAATCAAAATCCATAACTGAATAGGCCAGATGTCTGCAAACACCATCTTTTGCTTTATGTGACGTTACATTTTAGGTTTTGTGTTATTGTAAACCCAAATATTGTAACATCAACCGTCCCTCTGTGAGGCAGTGACTCTCTCTCTTTCTCTCTCTTTCTCTCTCTCCCCCTCTCCTATTTCTCTCGGGTAGTTAACGGTCAGCCACCAGGGCTCCCTAGTACTTTTGCCTCACAGCTGTTTTCTCTCATGTTTTTGAGATTATTCTGAAAAATGTTAGTGCAGTGTCAGATGAATAAACCATGCGTTATATTTTGATGATAAGGGCTGTGCTTTAGGTTCTGGAAGAGCTCCCAGACAACTCCACATGATTCAGCCGTTTTGGTAGAGCAATAGTCCTTTAATGTCTTAAAGGCAATATTACAAAACACTTGGTAGCACTTGGGAGCTGAATTTCATTTACAGTAAGCACTTTGGAGATTCATTTAATTTAATCTTTTTTTGTTGTTGCTAAATACATCTACAGCGAGATACTATACTGTACCCCTCCTTCCAAGATATTCTGTCGAACTGTTGAACTGTTACAGCCAGATCAATGCAAACTACCCTTTAGTGTATTAACAATACAGCTTATTAACAAAACAGTACTCAAATATACGTGCTAACTAATGTTAGTCATCCTGGATAAGAGATCCTGCTGAATGACTTAGGCTTAGTGTTAGGGTTAGGAAATGTAACAGAGCTACAAAGGACCACACTTTACTCCAGAAATCTTAAAAATGAAAAGGAGTTTCATTGTTCAGGCCATATTATCATGTTATCAACACTTGTAGAGCAGCACATCTTGCATAATACATTGAGTTAATGAATGAAGTCGGCTGAAAAGATTGGCTAAGACCTAATTACAGGAACTGAAGACCACAGACAAAATTGATTGCATTCATCATGCAGCTGTGGATTTAATCAAACTAAAAGGACGAGGAAAACATGACTAATGACTGTTGAGAGAATGACTCTGCAACTTTTCTGTCGATATACAGATATTCTTGTACATCGTAGTGCAAAATGTTATATTCTTACTGAGCAAAAATAATAACTACTGTACTTTAAAACTCTTTGAATTGCTATTTCCAATTAGATTCAATTCTTTTCACATACTTCCAATAATACTTCGCATGCTTCAGTTACTGTCACACAACAGTCCCAGACAATTGCAATCATCATGAGTCGAATGCACAAAATTTTAAATTGCCTGAGAGCTCTACAAATAAACGACATAGCCATAAGACCAGGAGGACTGTGTCTCTAACCCCTATCGGCAGACTGCACTAAGAAACGTGTCTCGTGTTTTACCTCAGCGCACATTCTCATAGAAGGCACGGCATGATGTGAATGGCACTGATGGAACAGTCAGTTCCTGGTGGCCAATGGGATCGAGACCTGATGCCAGGGATGGCCTCCAGCCTGTGGCCTGAACGTTTGTCATCACCCGGCCTTACATGGCCTCCAGCCTGCGGCCTGAACGTTTGTCATCACCCGGCCTCACATGGCCTCCAGCCTGCGGCCTGAACGTTTGTCATCACCCGGCCTCACATGGCCTCCAGCCTGCGGCCTGAATGTTTGTCATCACCTGGCCTCACATGGCCTCCAGCCTGCAGCCTGAACGTTTGTCATCACCCGGCCTCACATGGCCTCCAGCCTGCGGCCTGAACGTTTGTCATCACCCGGCCTCACATGGCCTCCAGACTCGGGCATCTGGGCACTGCCCCCAGTGTGCGCTCCGTTGACACGGTGGACCCGGTGTGACAGCTACGGCGAAACCTGGACAGCGGGATCCGCGCCGAGGAGGTCCACTACACACCGTGTTTTTACTTGAGGAAAACGGGAGGCGAACGGAGGATGAGAGCACGGATGTAGAAAAAAGACATCACCCGGTGAGACACGATAGAGTGGAGTGTGTTAGTGCGTTTTTCATGTGTGTGTGCGTGCGTGTGTCAGAGCAGCAGTCAAGAAAAGACCTGTCCTGTGAGACGGTAGATTCACTTAGAAGCCAAACATGTCTTTTCACATGGCTGTCAGAGAGCTGTCTGCCGTCAGACTGCACTAAAGTGAGGAGGGAAATAGAGAAAATCAATATCGGCTGGCCCATTTCACATTTTACAGCCTTACTGTGGTAAAGAAGCCCTTCTCTCTGCCTCCTCTCTGACACCTTAGCTTCTACAGCCGGTTCTCTCTGCACAAACGTTTTTTGGTTTTAGATTGGATCGAATTTGGATTGTTTCCTCCGAGGAGGGCACGGCTCCTACAGATAGGAATAGAATCATTTGTCAGCCATTTTAGCAGGGGCATGCTTGATTTGGATGTCAAAGAGAAATAGAGATCCTCCCTTCTGGTACAGTCCACCGCCTGTGCAGTAGGCCAGCCACTCCCATTGTGGGGGGCCCCGACTAAAACCCCCCTCCCCGGGGAACGTCCTCAATGAAACATTTCCATTTAAAGTGCTCTTAAATCCAGGAGTAGATTGGGTTCAGTCCTGTTTTATGTTTACTTAGCAATTTTGGGGCTCAAATCGGAAAGTTGCTGATCCAATCTGAGAAAAAAAGTGTTTGGGTGGTGGCAACATGGAGGGACATCAGTGTGAATACTAATCACGCTCTAAGACAAACTGTTCTTCTTCTCCGTGCGCCCCCCCCCCCCTAACCACGAGAGCACAGATAAACGCTATCAATGGTTGCTTTTCCCCACAGGATGGCGCATGTACTGTCGGGGATCTTACATCTGGCAGTGCTCAGCATGGAATCTGGTGACAACTAGGACACGATGTGCATTTGTCTGTTACAGTAATATTCCCTGCCAGAAACAGGTCATCCCTGTATGTGATAGATCTTGTTATTGCAACGGGGGTAGAAGCAGTAATCTGGAATGTACCCCGGAACACGTATCATCGCGCTTCACACATAATTGGCCAGAAAGACCACAAAGCTGGTTGTGTGCTGAAGGACACACACTTTAGTGCATCAAAATGGTGTTAAAGGGTGAATGAGAGCCGGAGAATAAATGTAGTGTGTGTTTTTTTGGTAAACAGTGCCTGTGGGAATTAAAGGGATATCTTCTCCATAAAGTACAAAATATTTCATTGGGGTATTTTCCCCCATGAGTAGTCTATGAACAAGGTAAGACAAGAGTCCATGCTTTGGTGTAGTTTACCTAGCGTTGTCTCTAAATGGGAGCATTTCAGCAGTACCAGCCCAAATCCCATCCAACTCCAGATACCTAGTATATTTGCGTTCTTCACAAGTTGCATTGATTTACGTTCGTATGAGTCATTAGGGGCTCCTGTTTCACTGGGGTACAAATACAAACTGACAACCTAATTACCTTAACAATTTATCATAAAGGGAAAGATATTGACAAAATTGGTCAAAGACTATAAATATACCCATCCACTTGTAAATACTATAAATATACCCACTTTCTTGAAAACTTAAAAGTAAATATTTCAAAACTAAACTAGGAAGAAAATTGTAAAGTGGGGTTGCAGTCGCACAAACTGTGACCGGTGTCCAGCTTTGTACTGACAGTAAATTAACACAGATCTCCCAAATACAAAAACAAAGATATGTTCTATTAGCTAGCTAGCTAGCTAGCTCCTGCATAAAACATTAGCTGGCAAAAAGCTAGCTAGCTATCTCCTGCATAAAACATTAGCTGGTAGCAAAATAGGTAGCAAAAGTCCCATGGTCGAAGTCAGTGCCATTTCATTGTCACTGCATAAACAGTGACAACTTTGTGGGGACAAATGCTGAAATCTGTCATACATTTCAGGTTAGGTCCTCTGCTCCCTAATGTCAAAAACATTTGATTCATCGGACTATCAGAACTTCCACAGCCTCCAGAAAACAACGGCTTGTGTAGATCACCATTCAATGTGAGCCTGTTCCATTAACCCCATGCTTACCTCTTGGTCATTGACCGTGACTCACTCCGTGATCTTGAGACACATTTATTTTCTCCAGGTCACGTGGCCGATCCTTTGTTCCTTTGTGCCGACGCTCGCTCTCCATCTTTAGTACCGACGCTTGCTCTCGATCCTTAGTACTGACTCTTGATCCTTAGTAGCGACACCCACTCTCGATCCTGGCCCTGCCTGATGTCCATGCAGGTCCCTGCCCTTAAGATCAATTTTTCAGCTCCCATGCAAACGTCAATGAGTGTGATGTGACCCGACATTTACCTCAGAAATGGTAGTGTTTAAAGTTGGCGGGCCACCACTGTACCCTGCGTTGTGTGCGTGTTGATGTTGGTGGGTGACAGGGCCCCCATTAAAAAGCTTCAATCCGCAGACAGTTCACACGTGCACGTGAGGATCAGGGGGATATGCAAACAGACTTATTGAAGGGAATCACAAGTTAGCCTTCATAGTACAACTGCTGAGATCCCGGGTTGGGTATGAATTTAAGCAAAACATCTTCCCTTCATCCTGTCTCCACCATTCTCTCTCCCCTGTGACCCAGAAACCAATAAACACCACTTAAAAAATTTGTATTTCAATTACTTTGTCTACTTCACCCCTTACTGGTGGAATTCTTTGTGTAATGATCAGTGGTTTCGATGCCTATAGCGCAATTCAAATGCCTTTTTGCTGATCAATGTGAATGTTTTTCATAATTGTTCTTCTTGTGTTTTTGGTTTTAATGATTGTTTGTAATGTTTATATTTACAGTAGCACATGGCTCAGCTTTAAAAGAGACCCTGGTCTCAGACTCTCTGTACAAATAAAGATTAAACAGAAGATATTTTATGTTGGGACCCATTCCAGGTGTAGACGCATCATATTGCTGTATCAAGCACTTGCTTGTGTTGGCGCAGCATCAGTTTTATCAGATTTATCATGTTGACTGTGTGCTACCAAGCAGTAGAAGGGCAACGAAGCAGCCGGCCATGGCAATTGTCTGAAAACATGGAATGTGGTGCGTCAGTCATACATTTAACGAATTCGGTTAATTAGCCCAGTGGCCTCTGCCAAAGAAATGTAATCAAACATCTAGGGACCTGGGCAGACCAAGGATGGTAAATAGCAGTAACCGACTCCCGCAATCAGGCTATAAACTTGAAAATGAATTGTTTCAACCGCAACGGGCAATTCCTCCACCCCAAGTGATTTGCCATCTGAGGGGAAAAAACTAAAGTGTGGCTCTATTCTTGTGAAAGACTCTTTAGTATTGCATACTATTTTCAGACTAATAAGCCAACGTCACTCTGCAGTGTAAAATAAGGTCATAATTGACATCTTCCCCAAACGTAGGAGGAGCAGTGCATCAAAGTTGTTGTGACAATCGTCACCATTCCCAGAGTCGTTCACTCCGCTTGAGTGGGAAAATAGATCATTAGAGGCTTTCAGTCTGCTTGAGATACCACATAAATAAATGATTATTTTCTTTATCGACATATGGTTGTTTTCAGATGCAAATTAATTGGGATACAAACTAACTAACTAGCTATTCTTAGTGGGTAACTCCTTAATAAACAGCAATTATTTCTTTGCAAGTAAAAATTTTAAAAAATATATATTTAAAAGAAAAACTGTTTCTGCCCCATACGCACTAATATATAATTGCATAAATGTTTTGAAAACCAGGCCTATACCTTGCATTTAGCTGTAACCGAGTAAGTTAACACAATAACAGACAGACACATTAATCATAAAAGCCTTGAGGATGAAGAGTCCCTATTCCCAGATTGAAAACAGACATCTGAGGAAGGAATTTCACTAAGCACTTCTCTTTCTCCTCACACGCCACTAATCATAACGTTCACATTTGGAAGCCGGGACGCTCATTCAAACAGACTGCGGCGCGAGGCACATCGGTGTGGGTCGCGTGCCCGAAGGCTGGTAATGATTAATGAATTCCATCACTGTCATTCTGGGAAGCCAGGCAGTCACCGGGAAGCTGTCTCGCAGCGCTCCACATTCTGCTGTACGCACAGTGCTCGGTATGCTCCGTTGTAACATCAGAGGAATTGGCGTCTTGCGGGTAGTGACGAGGACAGGGGATGAGCTGCTCTATGTGCTATGTCATTAGGAAACAATTGGCAAGTGTAACGCGCTAAACTGTCGTCGTGAATCTGTGGTAAAGCCGAGGCGATAATGAATTTGACTGTCATTGAGCCACAGAAGCATTGCTTAATAACACGTTTGCAGTTGTTTCCGAGCACCGTTTCAACATTGTGCCTGTTGATAATTATCGAATAACCAAGGCTACTAAAGGGCAGATGTTTTTTCAGGGTCATGTTAGAAAGACAAAATGACAGTGTACGCCTGTCGTGCAAAAACCAAAATAAATAGAAAGGCCAAAGTCTGATTATTTCCTCCATTGACAATGTTGTGAGGATGTAGCGGCACCTCATTTGTCCGTTTAAAATAAATAAGTGGAAATGCAATTAGTTTGTACATCCTTACCTTTTTCATCCCATTAATTGTATAATATTAGATTTGACTGGACATTTGCCAAAACTGGCAAATGTCCAGTAAAATACAATTGGTTGTACCTGTTGCAGGTGTTGTCAGTAGCTGACAAAAACATGCCCAAATATGTTTCTAAGAACCTCATAATAACACGAAGGGATCTACAGGCATTTCTTGCCACAATCACAGGCAAAGTGTGTAGGTCAACTGTATAAACAAGGCTGCCCAAATGTGGCCTACATGGAAATTCAGCAAGGAAAAGGCCTCTGCTCTGAAAAACATACACTGCTCAGGGCACACTTAAATTACACATTGGGTCTCGATGAAGGCAATATATTAAAGATCAAACAGCAGTCAGGGTACCGTTGCCTAGCATGTGGAGGTCTGTGCGACCCTCCAAGGTTATGCCTCCCCAGACTATCACTGACCCACCGCCAAATTGGCCCTGCTGGAGGCAGCATAAGATCCACCACAGCATCTGTAAGCATGAACCTGCTCACATATGTGAAGAGAACGGGGAGCCAATGGTGGATCTGCTCATTCTGGCGATTCTTCCAAATGCCAATTGAGCTGCATGTTGCTGAGCTGTAAGCAGGTGCCCTTATGGTGTGTATTTCTTACAGTTTGGTCAGAAGCATGCACACCAGTAGCCCAGCTGGACGTCATTTTGTAGGGCTCATGCAGTGTTCTTCCTGTTCCTTCTCACATAAAGGAGCAGATACGTGTCCTGCTGCAGCTTGATGCCCTGTCCAGCTTTTCTAATGTAACAGCCCGTCTTCTGGTATCTCCTCCAGGCCCTTGAGACTGTACAGGGGTACACAGAAAACCTTCTTGCGACGGCACATATGGATGTGCCACTCTGAAGGAGCTGGACTGCCTCTGCAACCTGAATGGGCTCCAGGTACCGCCTCATGCTACTGGTAGTGAAAAGGACACTAGCAAAATGCAAAACATGAGAGAAGAATCAGTCAGGAAGAATAAGGAGGGTGCAATTGTCGGTGGCCACCACCAGCAAAACCATTCCCTTTTGGGGGTTGTCTCGCTGTTACCTCTCCAGTGCATCTGTTGTCACTTTCATTTACACCATAACAGGTGACATTGATTCACAATTGCTTATGCTTCCTAACTGGAAAGACTGAGATGCCTGACTTGGTGTTATGCTGTGATGATTACATGTTCCCATAATGTTTTTTGAGCAGTGTATAAATAAATGCACAACCGAAGTCTGTTGCTATTGGCCTGTCTAGCATTAAGCGTGAATTCCACATTGTACAAGTTAATACCCTTTTAACTAAAAAAAAATGTTTTGTATTTCAACAGGGAAATTTAACAAAGTGTCTCTTTAACAGCTGTGTCTTGCATAAACAACTCAAACTGCACATCATACAAAATGCATCTGCCCAAACATCAAGAAGCCTAGACAATGCACAATATGCAAATCACAGGCACAAAACGCAAGAGCTTTAACACAATGAGAATATAACGCCTATTGGCTAAAATGCTGATACTGAACCGAAAATATATTTTTGCAACCGGACATTATCCAAAATACTTAAGCAAATCCACAACAGAATGGCTGCAGGGTTCTTGAATGGCAGAGTCAAAGCCTAGATCTTAATCCTGTAGAAATGCTGAGTGGGTGCTGAATTGGGCAGTAAATGCATAAAGCCTTCAAACATCACACAGTTAGAGCCATTCTGTAAGTAAAAGTGGTTTACATAAAACGCCAAAGGTTTCTGCCAAAGCTATTGTACTATAAGGAAATGCTTTGTACAATGCATAATACAAACCAATTTGCATAAAGTTGCATAAAATGCAAATAAAAACAGAAAAATAATACATTTTTATTTGCAAAAAAACATTTAATCCCTATGTTTAATTCAAAATAGTATAAAGTCCACATACACAATTTTGCAGGCAGGCCAGTTTAGCACCCTCTTACTACAGAGCCATGCTGTTGTGATAAGTGCAGAATAAGGTTGGGCAATGTCTTGCTGAAAAAAAGAAGTGGAGCATATGTTGCTCCAAAATCTGTATGTATTCTTCAGCGTTTATGGTACCTTCACAGATGTGCACTAATGCACCCCCATACCATTATGGATTGCAAGACGGATGGTCCCTCTCCTCTTTAGCCCAGAGGAAAATATTCAAAAATTTTGATAAGCCAGACCACAGATCGTTTTTCACTTTGCTTCAGTCCATCTAAAATGAGCTTGGGCCTAGTAAAGGCGGTGACTTTCTGGATTATGTTTATGTACGGTTTCTTCGTTACATGGTAGAGTTTTAACTTGCACTGGTGGATGCAGCGACCAACTATGTTCACAATAAATGTTTTTCCATAGTGTTCCTGAGCCCATGCTATGATGTCCACTACAGAATCGTGTCTGTTTTAATTGAGGGCCGTCTGAGGGCCCGAAGATCACGGCAATCCAATATGCGTTTTGGCCTTGTCCCTTGTGTACAGAGATTACTCCAGATGCTTCTTTGCAATTTTAGGTTGAGTACCATTTTTCTTATTTGCCCACAGTGTGGTGAAACCCTCCCAATCCGCCCACAGTGTGGTGAAACCCTCCCAA
>JACXGK010011570.1:0-15432 GCA_016801125.1 Novumbra hubbsi
CAGCAGACACTGTGGTTCTACCCTTGCTGTGCCTGCTGTCAGTCCACAGCTACGACACTGTCTCTGACCCTATCACAATGGACAGCAGACACTGTGGTTCTACCCTTGCTGTGCCTGCTGTCAGTCCACAGCTACGACACTGTCTCTGACCCTATCACAATGGACAGCAGACACTGTGGTTCTACCCTTGCTGTGCCTGGTAAAACATCTGCTTGTAATGTTAAGGTTCGCTTGTTATAACATGTAATGGTGGTATAATGGGAATAATTGTATACCTATTTTTGATGATGCTCACAGCTTCATCAATAGTTCATCTGAAAGCTAACAGCATAAATCCCCATTAACTGCTTTACCCAACTCGTTAGTGACGTCCTGGCAGAACCAGTTTGTTAGTGACTTCCTGGCTGAACCAGTTTGTTAGTGACTCCCTGGTTGAACCAGTTCGTTAGTGACTCCCTGGCTGAACCAGTTCGTTAGTGACTCCCTGGCTGAACCAGTTCGTTAATGACTCCCTGCACAGCACTTATTGAATATCACCTTTGTCCAGCCCCTATTGAATATCACCTTTACCCAGACCCTTTTGAATATCACCTTCATCCAGCCCCTATTGAATATCACCTTAATCCAGCCCCTATTGAATAACTCATTTATCTAGCCCCTATTGAATATCACCTTCATCCAGCCCCTATTGAATATCACCTACATCCAGCCCCTATTGAATATCACCTTCATCCAGCCCCTATTGAATATCACCTTCATCCAGCCCCTATCGAATATCACTGTCATAAAGCCCCTATTATAAATCACACTCTTCCAACCCATATCAAATTTCTCTCTCATCCAGCCCCTATCACATATTTAGCCACTATTGAATATCACCCTCATCCAGCCCCTATCGAATATGACCCTGAATCTGTCGAATATTTTTTTTCTTGCACCTTTTAATTTTTTTTAAGGTCTCCCCCTTCAAGGCTCTCATCCCAGTTCAGATTGTAAAATGCCAATCGGCAGAAACACTGATCAGAACTTTTTTCAGAATGTCTTGCTTGAAGAAAGAAAAAGTGTGTCAGAATGAGAGGGTCTCGGAAAGCCTGGCGGAGGGGAATGTCACTCTGAGCAGGGATGGGTAATGTAGAATTGTTTTAATGTGGTGTAGAGGGGGTCGGGGGTAGCTGAGAGATCCAGTAATGGTGCCTATTTTTTATACTTGGAAGGAAGGAAATGAAAATGATTTGAATAGGTGAATAGTTTTGCCCCATGCAGTTTTATTCTATTCTGCTTGTCTGTCTCTGTTTCTGTATGTCTGTGTCCTTTTTACCCCCCCCCATCTGCCCCAGTATCCCTCCTCCTGCCCCCTTTTCATTGGTGGAACCTCAAGGTTATGGCGCTGCTGGACATCTAATCAGACTGCCCAAGTTAAGGCGATAGGTGCTGAATTTGTTGTTTCCCTCATTGCCAGATTGCTGGCCATTCATCCTAATGGCATTATCCATTGAAGCCCGGGTCCAGGCTCCGTCTGACGCCACGTCATGTTCAATGAAATGACCTTGGCAAATAGAAAGGTTGAAATACAATGATTTTTTTTTTTTTATGAATTCACACTCCTGTCTTTGACCATGCCCACGGAGCAGGGAACGCCTGCTCTCTCACATGTCTAATACGTATGAGTCTGAGCATTTGAAATTGATTGAGGCAAAATGGAGGCCATGGCTACATATGTGAGCCATTATGGGTAATTGAGGCAGTTATGTCTCTTGTCCCTTTGACCTAAAAGGATAATTTTTTGCACCTTGTCAGAAATAATAAAAATGGAGCAGGTTCTTTTTGAATACCAACTCTGTTTGTTCTTTTGAGATTTATTTTCAAAACAATTTGCTTAACAATTAGTTACCATAGATGTTTGAGAGGAACCATGGTTCCTCGACTTAGCGTCTGCGTTTCCTCAACTCCCAAAACGTGCAGGATGGTGCATGTTGTGTAAAATACATGCAAACAGACTTACTTGCACTGCCCCTCCGAAGATAAAAGGAACATCATACAAAATCATCCAAAGTTATTAGGAAGTTAAATATTTTCTGTAAATTCATTACATTTGTGTAATTCATCAATAAGTACGGTAAAACAATAATAAGCATATGAGGAAATGTCATATTAGATTTCTGTAACTTAATTGATTTTCACTGCTGTAGCCTGGAGCTTTTGATGGCAGTAGACTGGAGTCTGGGAACATTTGATTGCTTCTGATTACTTGTAAGACAAGGGTTTTGAAGAATCACATTAAAAAAAGGATGAACACATATTTATATGCATTGTGGAGGCTCTCCTGCAGACATCCCTGAGTCCAACCGGCAGTACCCTGTTTCGCCAGTAGATGGCGGGCCGTGTTCAGGTTTCTGTGGTGTCGCAGCCTGAGCTTGGCTCACTCACCCATGACTTGCGACAGCTCTCGGGGAGGCCTCCCCAGCCTGCCTACCCCGTCCTTCTAACACCCCCCCTCTTCCCATCCAGGGGGCAGAGTCACCGAGGTGGCAGTTCTAACAAGCTGCTGGGGACCGCGACGCTCAAATGAGCCGAATCAAAGAGAAAAGGGGGAGTGGGATAGGGAGCACCATGAACCCCATGCGGGGAACCGGCATTCTGCTGAATATGAATTGGTAAGGCCTGACATGATAAGCTCAAGGATAACCCACTACACAGTCGCCACATTTACCCCGACGCCATTCAGACCCTTCATTTCAGACAGGAGAAAACGGAACGACAACAAACAGAAACACAGAAGCCCCTAACCGCCGCTCAGCTGTCCTTGGCGTGCGACCGGGCTGATAGGAATAAAAGGGAGACGTAATTATGAACACATTGATTTGGCATAACCCTCCAGAACACCGCGCAGGCTGTTGATTTGCCGCGTGCAAGTTGCGTAATGGCAGCCTACCGCTGCGGGTTCGGTTGTGCGTGAGCTCGTCCTGTTTCGTCCCGGTTCTGCGGTGCCTGTCCACAGCCCCACTTGACACAGAGGCGTGGCCGGGAGATTCCAGCAGGACAGCACCGCCGAGCTCTTGTACATTCAGAGTCTGGTGGATCTGGCATAAATAGGAGAGACCTCCTGTCTGATTCTTCTGCCTCTCTACACTCCCGTCTTCATTCCTCGTTCTTCCTCCCGCTCCTTCTGATTCTTCATCTCTCCCAGTTGCCCTCGCTATCCCCCTGCATCTCTCATCTCTCCCTGGCTGTCCCCTCAGGGTCCTCCACTGAGCTGGCGTCAGGTCAGCCCTCAAAAAAGTAGAATAATGAAAGAAAAGCCCCATTCTGTTGCCCCCCCCCCCGGACCCCCATAGTCTGCCACCTCCTAAATGCAGGCTTGCATCAAACACCCACAGTCACACACACACACACACTGGCGCTGCACTCATCTATATACACTTACACTCTAACAGGCCGTACACTTCATTTCACATACATGTGAGCCAGAAAACAAGGACATCCATAGAAAATGTAAAAGCCAGTGTTGTCTATTACTGTCTGGAATGCGCCAGGAAAGGCTGCCATTCAAATTGTTCATCCAAAGAAGGGAATGGGAAACAGGCTGTAACAGAATGTGAATGGTAATGCCTCAGTTTTATGTCCCCATTTTGTCCCCATCTGCACAATCTCTTTGCCCTGAACTGAAGATTTACAATGACTAAGAATTTACCGAATATACAGAATACACACGGAAAATGGCGACATATGAAATCTTTCCACTCTCTCCCTCTCTTGTGCGTTTTTGTGTTTTTCAGCTCCAGTGAGCTTAAAGAATTGCGGAGTGAACATTGCTTCACCCTAGGCCCTCAGCCCTTTCTGCCAGATGCTCTTTTGCTACATTCCTTCCTGAGAAGACCCCACATGCTTATTTAAAGGTAATGGCACTTTTCTTATACACCTTACACTAACTTAGGAAAGGCCGAAACACCTCCTTCATGATTAACGCTGCTTTTAGCTACAGATGCTGTATCAGGCACCACTGTGCCAGCACTGCTGCATACATAAATAAAATACTGATATAGTTTGCATGAAAAACAAAATGCTCAGATACATTTTTACTTGTTGGAATACTTGGTGTTTTCAACAATGTGATAGTAACTTAAATACTAATAACAACAAAATTACTAATGACATTACCAATTCTTGTAATTCGTAAAGAAATGAGGAATACGTAAAGAAATATTGAGGAATCATATCTTGTATTCATTTCTATATTAGTCATCTCAAATCGAGAAGAAATTCGCAAAAAAAGTACCCTCTTTTCCTAAAATACAACAATTGCTCTGATGAACAGAGTGAAAACCTACATGGTTCAGCATCCACCGTTTGTCTGTCCTCTGGTTTCCACGGCGCTTTGACCCAGGGAAGGCAGTGCTAGACTGCTGCATTTTAACAAGGTGTCTGTGACCTCTCCGTGAGCCATGGTACTGGTGGGGGGGCCTACTGTGGAGCACCCCCGCCACTGTCATCATCCGTCTGACCAGGATGTGTGTTGTTACTGTCTTGGCTTTTCACGTAGACACATCATGCTGTTGGCTATTTCTCCGTTCCTCTAGACTGATGCGTCCAATTCTAGTAGCGTCCTTTTGTGAGGACGCTCATATTCTAAAAGTTTTAGCTACAACACTTTAGAAGGTTATTTGTTTGTAGAGCGTTGTGTTCAGCTGCTCATTATCAGCAAGGTTCAGTTTGTAATAGCTGAAGAATTGGGGGACGATGTCCTGTGTGTTGATCTTAGATGGTGAGTCATTTCTAAATGCTTTGTGAGCGTCTTCCCCTCGCGGAGTGCTGGATGTTTTTGCTTTGGTTTTTCTGGGCGAGCACAAAGAAAGCAATCTCTCCATATAGCCACTCAAAAATGAGTAAATGGACAAAAGGTTTTGGGGAGAATCTGGGAAGCATCAGAATCAAATCTGCCCCTTCGCTCACCCTCTCCCAAACAAACACAAACAGTGAAGCCATCTCCTCCCCCCGGAGCCAAAGAAGCCCCAAGAAGCCCCTCTTCACCACCACGTCGGCCAGAGTACGGCACAGGTGACGATTGGGGCAGTTCCATTCTATTTTACCAGCTTCGTATTTACCAGAAGGCATATAAAACATATACTGAAGTAAACATGTTTACATTAGCATCTTGGCAAATGGAATCTCTTTGAGATACATATTTAAAAATACCTTTTTTTTTATTTCCAATTTGTTTAAAACATTTACATAAAATAATTATTTAAACATATTCTATTCATGTGAAATAACAATTCTGTGTTCACATTTGCAAATAAAAAAATGATTAGTCATAAAGATAAAATTAGATTGTTTTTAATATTTTTTTTCTAAGATTGTTTGGTAAATTAAACTGAATCAATAAAAGTTTGTGAGGAGAACTAGATGGTATATTTATTTACGTATGTAGAGTTATTTTTGCTGAACTTTAAATTTAAATGAACAAGTTCACATATTAACATTAGATTTTTTTTATTGAAAGTAATTTTTTTTTTAAATACAAAACATGATTTTTATTATTTCAGAATATTTCTAGTCTAACAGAAATACGGATGGCATGCTGTTGCTGTAACCTGCCAGGCAGTATATTTTATGTACAGATGCATCTGGTATGAATCAGTTCAGCCCACTGAGGGAACTGAAAGTGAAAAGGGCTGTTCCTTTATGCATTGGCCAAACTGCTCATGCCCGAGCCGGACGGATTCCGGTGAATCCCTGGCCTGTCCCCAAACCACTGCCAACAGGATGGACTCATTGCTCTGCTACACCAGCAAAAACGCTAAAAAATCTTTCGGCCTCTTGAGTGACTCTACATAATATTCAGCATCCATGTAAATATTTCCTTTTTTTAGAAGGATTTAAACATAATGTTAATAATATTTAGCATCTTTTGAATATACATTTCTTACTTCTTTTTGTACATGCACATTTTTTTGTCTTAATCTTTATATGTATGCTCTTTAATTCTTTTACAGAATGTGCTATTTAAATATGTTATTTTTACAATTATTTAATTTCCTTAATTTTAGGAAATATTAATTTCCACGAACTGATCATTTTCAAGAAAGGATTTCCGGTCAGGCAAAATGAATCGTGTTGACATGGCGTGTATTGCCCGTAAAGCTCCTCTATGGTGGTTTTGTGGACCAATGGGAAGGCTAAGCATGTTTGGAGTTGTTGTTCTCTCTGTCTTTCAGGGGTGTGGTGTTGTGGGGGGGGGGGGGTGACAGTTGTGATTATTTATTTATCCTTTCTCTCCCTCGTATCTGGATTCTTCATCTTATGCCTCTTCTTTGAATAATAAGAAAACAGAGAGTGGGGCCTATTTCTTTATCATCCTTTCACCCTACCATTTCATCAGCTGCTCTGATGGCCATGAATCTTGTCACTCATGTTTTTCATCAAGCCATGTCCGTGGAGCGTGCTATGCCTTCTCTGTGGGGAGGCCTTGGAAGGAGATGGCCAGCCGCTGAGGCGAACGCAATGGCCAGGAGACGCCCTGTACACACACACACACACACACTTGGTGTCTGCCTGCACCCTGCTGAACTATATAATGTACTGTGATCGGCCGCCTATGGGATCAGCACGGGTAACAACACAACACATTAGCTCAGTAGTGTTTGTTATATCTCTCCATTCTGTTTTCAATGGCCGACTAACAGAAGAGTTGCACTACTTGTGTAGACCAGGCCGACACACCAATCACAGTGGTTTCGCATGAACCAGAATAGCTATTTTGCAGAACAAAAATCATTCTGTGTAATATGGTTTGGGAAGGAGAAAAGCCCTGATTCTCTTGAGAACCGTGGCCAAGACGTCGTAGAACGAGAGGAGAGACTGTATTGCGCTTTTTGCTTCCGGTCAGGGCCAGCTCCTGTATGACATGGTTGTGTGCTGTGAACCTCATGGCACCTGGTTGGTGCTGGTTGTCTATGTGGCTCTGGTGGGCTTTTCCATGCACGTGGTCGGGTTTCTTTTGTTCTTGTTCAGCCTGGATACTTTGTTCCCTCAACTTGAACTTGACACTGTTTTCCTTGCTTATGTTCAGAGCCGGAATGATTTGCTTTGACAATGGGGCATTTTCCCCTGCATCCTCTAAGGCAGGAATGGCCTCTCAGACAGCTGTCATTTATCATTAGCCATGTCCCATTGGCCACAAATAATTTGATTTCTTATTGTTGTTTGAAATGCTGACATGTATCTGTTTATTGTCAGGTAAGCTAGATTTTTTTTTAAATCTCTTTAAATCCACTACTCTTTTCTTTCTTTTAAATAATCATCTTATTCTCGAGGTGGTGTTAATTGCAGTTTAATTACCCTAATTAATGCTTCATCTAGCGAGTGATTAAGATAATTAGCTTAATGTTAAATACACTTGCTTCTTTTTAGTCAAACAGGAGAAAATCCCCTTGATTAGTTAATGATATTAATTATCATCAGTGATAGACCAGGTATAATTGTGAAAATTCCCACCTGTATATGCGACTCTCACATCCCTAATGGAATTAATTCTAAATTAAGTCATGTATACGTTACATCTTCATCAGATAATTAATACAAAACTAAGAATCATATCACACTGAATCCTTGCTTTGCATATCTCCTCCACCTTGGCTAACTGACGAACGTCACATTAAACTGGCTCCTCTGTATTTGGGATATTACTTTTTTAAAAGGGTTTTAATGAGGCACATAACTTTAACATTTCTATTCTTTACATTTATCCAGACAAGAAATGTAGTAGTTTCCTTGATCTGAGAGGCTGTTTCAAAGCTATAAACTTATAATATACTTTATGTATATGTATATATAAAATTTGTAGTAGACTTTATAACAGCGTGAAACAAATTGCTGGATGAGTATAGCTGGGCTTGCAGTCGTAATGTGTCCATTTATCTGATCAAGTCTGATATGTAGAAACTGGATCTTCAATATGGTCACCATGCATGGAATCAAATGGAACCAATCAGCCTATTTAGGGTTAAGCAGAACTGGATCATACGATATCTAAGTTAAAGAAAGAGTGCAGCAGAGAAACCTAGCGATGTACTACAACTCATAAGATGGCTGGCGGCTCGTCTGTCTATGTCTATCTCTCTGTATCTTTACCTTCCTCACCCTTCATCTCCCTCCCTGCAGTCAGTGGGGAGAGTCAGTTTTACTGTCAGTACCTGTGAAATTGTATTCCAGGAAGATGGATCCTTTCTCTTATATTCATGACATCCAGGGAAGCACAGTCACCTCCAACACTGTTTAATATGGATGCTGTCGGATGGGGTGACACACACACACACACACACACACACACAAACGCACGCACAAACGCACACGCGTACAAACACTCATGTGCTCGTGCGCGCTGTGCACTCACGTACACTTTCACAAACACACAGTGCTTTTTGCCCCGAGACAACGCACGGCTGGTATTTGGCTCCGGCTGATGATGGTGAGTGGTAGTGACAGTGTGGCTTCCATTGGGGTGATGCATGGCAACACCGGGCTGCCATGTTCTGTACATCCCATGTCTCCTCATTGACAACACGGAGGCGTCATTCCGCCTCAGCGCCGTTCTCACAACTGACCGCCGTATTTTCTCCTACTGATTCCGCTTGGGTTTTGTAACCATAATAATTGGGTTATAATAAGGTGTCCTGTGCTCTGGAACGTTTCCTCTGAGGCCCCTGGCTGTGCAGCGGAGACATGCCTGTCCTGTATGTGTTGTGGTCGGCTGTGTTTGTCTGGGAGCCTCTTGCTGTACCGGCTTGGAGGGTAGCTAGCGCAGCTATGCAGTGTTCACGCCGCGTGTGTGTGTGTGTGTGTGTGAGAGTGTTTATTTGAACAGGGGAGCCGAGGGGAGGGAGAGGGTGCAGCTAGGGGGTCAGGGGTGAGAGCCTGGTAGGCAGCAGCTGAAATAAACTAGATTAATAAAACAACAGAGAAGAAGACAGGACTCAAAGGAACCAACAGACCCAATTCCCCCCCCCAATCCTCAGCTGGTCCCCTGCCTCACCAACAGACCAATCCCCCCCCAGCCCTGCTCCCTTAATATCAGCAAGAGATGGATCCTCACGAGTCCTGGAGAGGCATGGTCCACTTTGATTTGGCCTGTGTTTTCACTCTCTCAAAGCACTTCTAGTTACGCAGAACAATGTTTGTGTCTGCATGAGGTGAGTGGGGCCTGTGTGTGTGTGTTACCGCTCTGATCCTGTAAGTGTTTGTCACGCCCAAACACAGACACCGCACACACACGGAGACGCATCTCGTGAACGTGTTGCTCTTGTAGGAATTCTACATCCCTGCGAAAAGGCATCCGATTGTTCGAATGTATCTACACAGCTTTCTCTGCGTGCTGTTTGGGCTGTGTAGGACTAAACGTAGGTGCCAGCTTGTAGCAGGCTGGTTGGAGTTGAGTTCCTACACCCCGGCTCCTGTGTGACGGAGGGGTGGAGATGAGGAATCACAGTGTCTCTGTTGAAATGGGGATTCTGTGCACATGTTCAGAATAGGGGTTTTGTGTAATCCTATGTTAAATTCGGCATCAGATCTTTTTGGGGGTTGTGTAAAACCAGTATGTTTTTCTTGTCTTTGCTTTTTTTCCCGCACGCCTCAAAAGTGATGATAGCGCATGGCTTTTCAGCTATCTCACCCCGAAGGCAAAAATGTACAAGGCTGGTAGGCGCCGTTACCTCTTCCTCTTCTAGAGACAGCTAACCCCCTCAAAGGATGCTGGAGTCTGGAGACGGAATGCCTATGAGCACGAAACGGGGAGAGAGGGGAAGATGAGGGAGGGAGGGAGGGGGAGGGAGGGAATGTTGGGTGTTTGATTCAATGGGGGGGGGGAAAGTCATCTCGTCCCCCTGTTCTTTGTAGAACATTTAGCTTTAACCCTCCCTGCCCCCCTCCCCTCAGACCCCCCTCCCCTCAGACCTCTCTCCCCCCTCAGACCCCCCTCCCCTCAGACCCCCCTCCCCCTCCCCGGCACACACCGTCCAACAGTCCAACAGATCTGAAGGATATCAGACTCGCTGGCGTTTTATATCCTCTACAGTAGATGTGTGGTTTTTAATAAATATCCTCACTGTACAGGCTGCATGTGCCCACACTGTCGCAACAGGCAGACGGGGAGAGAGAGAGAGAGAGAGAGAGAGAGAGAGAAAGAAAGAGAAAGAGAGATAGACAGACAACAGCAAGGGGGGGGGCGCTTTATATGTTGAGGTATATTTATGATGCAGAGAAAAATCTGTTCAGAATTAAAAGCAATAGGGCATGAGATTCTGAATACTCTTTTTGTTCTGGTAAAAATCAAAAAAGTCCTGACCAAGACTTCCCCCTGAGCTGAGGAGACTGGAGCCGACTCAGGGTGAGTTGTGCTGGGCTTTTCCTCCGTGTCGGCGCTGCTGATCATGATGCTGCTGATTGATTGGTTAGAGGCTGGGATTATCACGGCGCTGCTCGTCACCAGGTGCCTGATGATGAGGGAAGGGAGATTGAGGGAGCGAGATGGGAGTGGGTGGGGGGGAGGGGGAAATGAGATGAACCCGGGCGTAACTGGCATCATCAGATTTCACTAACTCTCTCTCCCTGTTTACTCTAATGTTGCGCGTGTATTTGTATATATGCGTGTGGTTTTCTCTTAGTGTGTGTGTGTGTGTGTGGTCCCGGCACACTCTGCCCACCCGCCCGCCTTTCATTAGCTTGGCGCGTGCTGATGAGGCTTTGGGGAGGAAACGAGCGAAAGACAGCCATCTGCCTGCGGGGAGGGTAGAGGGCCTTTTTGTGAATATGCAGATGAGGGGCACTTGTGGATGGAGAGGGGCGGGGCTAGGAGGGTGTTGGGGCACGTGGGTGTGCCACACACAGCACTGTTTACTGACTCTCTGCGGGAGCCCCGTCCTGACAGAATGCTGGGGTTCTCGGTTTTTTGGGGGTTGATCTGGCCGCCGCGTTGGGGTGTCTGCCTGCTTCCAGGAGGAGGGCAACTGGGAAGGAGGAGGACAGAAGGGGAGGAGGAGGACAGAAGGGGAAAATAGATAGAGATGGTTAAAGAGGAGAGGAAGAAATGGAAGCCGCAGCTTCGGGGCGTATTTTCACGGCGTTGACAAGACGTGATGATTGCTGTTTTCCCCCCTCTCCCCTACCCTCTCCCCTCCCATTTCCCACCCCCTGTCTTTTTCTACCCCATTTGCATGTCAAAGCAATTGAGGCCACTGTGCAGATTAGTATGAGATGACATAATGATGTAATGAATTAAAGGCAACCGTTTAAGCGCTGCAGTCTTCTCAGCGTTGGGGGACATAGAGAGTGAAGCTTCGATGATGAAGATGGACTCCCTCTGTTTGAGACTTCGTTTTTTGTTTGTTAGAAATGGGTTTCGTTGAGAACATTTGTCTTTTTCGTATTTGATTATTTGTATATTTCAGTGCAAATTTAAAGGTGATGTAAAGGGTTCACTTTTTTTTAAGTCTTATTTTGACTGCCTGAATAACTATAACTTTATTAGGCTAGTGTTTAATCCTGTGCTTCTGGTCCGTTGCCCAGGAACCTTCGCTTTACCCTTTGGCACATTGTACAGTCCATTAAATGTTATCCTTCACTATGGAGGTCTGCGGATAAGTCTCCCATTCCTCTCCTGTTGATTTTGGGGTGGGGTTTGTCCTCGCATAATGTTTAAAATTGAGGAAAACATAAACCGATAACAGGCCATTCACCATAGGGTGTGTATGAGCTAGGCTCACTCTCTGTGCCAGGTTTTAGTGCAAAAACGTGATGTAAGCTACATTTCAATTTCAATAGTAATAATAATAATAAAAAGTGCAACAAGCCAGGTCTTAGCGGTCCCTCTTAGAAGCAGGAGTGTGTGTGGAATGATGTCTATTTGAAGAGCTGTACTAAGACCATCAGAAAGAAATGGAATCCGCTGTAATTCTCCCTCTGCACAGGGAGACGGGTTACAGGGGCACACACAACTGTTTTCTATTCCTTTCTTCTCCTTCTCTCCCTCCTCTCTCGCTCGGTTCTCTCTCTCTCGTCTTTTCTCCCTCTCCCTTTCCTATATTCCTCTTTCAATACTCTCACTCTCTGTCTCTCGGTTCTCTATCTCTTTCCTAATTCTCTCTCTCTCTCCCACGTTTTCTCTCACAATCTCCCCCTGTGTCTCGTCTATTCACACTTGGCTCTCACCTCTGTTTACCCCTTTTCTTCCTCTCCACTGTTCCTCCTCTCTCTCTGGTACCTTGGGCAGATGTGTGAGATGCTTGTGTTCCTCTGTAGACGGACTGTTGTTGACCGGCCCATACCTGTTTATTTATCCTCACACCGCTGATGAGTGTTACTTATCATCTGTTGTCAATGGCTGAATATGCCAGGCTCCTCATGAAGCCCCCTTGCCATACCTATGCTAATTGGATTGCATGAGCGTGTGTCTGCCTGTGTGTCACTCTCTCTCTGTCTGTGTGTTTAGTTCATTGATTGACACGCTGACTAAAGCGGTGGTCTTATAAAGCTGAGAGGCTAAGACACGCTGCCAGTGTGACTGACGACTGGAGAGTATCACTCCAGCCGCTGACAACCTACAGTGTCTCTTACAGAGTCTAAGGTGTCTCTTACACAGCCTACAGTGTCTCTTGCACAGCCTACAGTGTCTCTTACACAGGCTACAGTGTCTCTTACACAGGCTACAGTGTCTCTTACACAGCCTACAGTGTCTCTTACAAAGGCTACAGTGTCCCACACCTTCTCAGTCACCAGAAACAATTGGCCAGTAGCTTACCTGGGGGGGGACAGAGGTAGGTAGCAGGCTTGTTGTGGAAATGGGTTTGTCCTAACCAAACTGTTTGACTTTATCTTCCTGACGTTTCCCCGGTTCTCTTCTGTCTATCGACCAGTTGTCTTATCAACAAAAAGTCACTAAGGGGTTGTAGTATTTTGCCATGGGCTGTTCCTAGGCACAATAGTCCATGAGAATATTGGTTTTGGACCAAGTTGTTAATAATTCCATGCACATGACTGGTGAACATGAACATTTTAGTGACGTAAGAATCTCTATTCCATCGATTTCAAATATCAGGATGTTTGTATTGGGATGTATTCCAACTGTCTACATTATGCACTAGAGTATTACAGTATAATCAATTGTTGTGCATATGGATAAACTTACAATGATATAATCCGTCTTTCCATTCGCCGCCAGATAAAATGGAGGACAACACATTCAAAAAAGAATTGCTTATGCTACACGGAATGAATATAGGGGCTCCCTCCCAGCCTGCCTGCCTCTGCCCCCGGTCATGGAGCCGTGTAGAGGGGGGGTCTGGGTGGTGGAGGGGCTAATGAGTATGCACTGTGACAGCTGGTATAAAGTGTATGGATGTGTTCGGTGGGAGTAATCAGCTGCTAGACCACGGGGTGTGAGAGGAGGGCAGAGGGCAGGGGGCTGACGTGAGGCTTTATGACTTTAGAGCTCATAAAAAACACACACACACACACTCAGACAAGGACACGCGTGCATTCATGTCAGCGCGCACACACAAACACCCGCAATAAGGATTTTATCGTGGCTGAAGTAATTAAGATGAAATGAAATGTTAACAACGATCTTTTGCACATCAAAAATGTAATGAATATTGTCAGTCATATTTAGTGGTGATGCATTGAGTTTAAGATTTTTCATAATGCGGGCTTGGAAATCCTCTTGTTGTATTTGCAGGTCCTGCAGAAAAATTGAGTATGTGGTGTATTAAACAAATGCTTTTCCAATATCAGTGCAGAAAATGAATAATGTGGCATCATTTATTTATCTTAGTGGTGCCGTGGACCAAGCTTTAATTGTGTTATGCAGACACAGGTTTGCTTTGTTACAGACCACATCTCAATTTAACTTTGGGAGCCTGTGGCTGCAATGCCTCACAAATAATTAATATAAAGTAGGCCTTATTGGCCAGTGAAATTGAACACACTAATAAATACATAAAGGGAAAATAAATATTGATCGCACCGTGCATGTGGACATTATGCCTTTCGATTTGATTTCCACTGTTTGCTGGGCGAGGTAGGCGTGTGCATGGGGCTGCTTCGGTACGATTGCACACTCTCTATGGAAGCGTTTGTGATTTGTTTTGATTGTACGCTGGTGCACTGTGAGTGTGTGTGTGTGTGTGTGAGTGTGTGTAGTGAAAGACCATGCGGCGTGAGAGATGTGGCCCAGGCTCAACTCGGGGCCCTGTCACTCCACACTGCTGCGTTCCCCTGCTCCTCTTGGCCCTCTATTGCCAATAAGGAGGATAGTCAGGAAAGAGGATTATTGGTATTGATCTACCCAGGGGGATCATTAGGCATCACTATCAATCCACAGCTCCTAGCGCACAGCACCGGGCCACGCAGACATTGCCAATTTGTCCCTATTAGAGAGCCGGTCTCTGGGTGTCTGCTCTGATGGAGGCTGCTTGGAGCCCCCCACCTACAGTCTACAAACTAGTCTGTAGCCGGAAGTCTGTAGCCTGCGGTCCAGAGCCCTGCATCCGATGAGCCCAACTGGCCAGGTCTGAGGTGAGTGACAGGCCAGCTATCCGGAGGGGAATCTCTGCCCTTCCCTTTTTGATGTTTCCCAGGGTTAGTGTAAAGTATTGTGGGCTGGGGTTGATGATGGGACAGGAAAAGAATAAAAAAAGATAAAAACGCCTCTGTCAATCCCAAGGAAGATTTGACCATTTACCATCGTTGCTCAATCTCTCTCTCATATCCCTCTGTTGGCTATCCATATCAGAGAGAAAAACATGTCTTTTTAACCAGCTGCAGCCTGTCTACTTCTGGTTGTGAGGACACCCCCCCACAGTACCTGATGCTCCCATCCTGGTCCTGGTATTCTTTACCGTCAGGTAATTGAAGTTGTAATGGAATACCTCCGGCAGGCTTATCCGGCGTAGCCTGCTTATCTGTGTAAGCTGGCTGTTCTGGGGAGTAAAGCCTGTTGATCCGCTTTTCCCTTCGCATGCCCACAGACGGGCACACTCTGCCACCGTTCGCCTCGCGGCCTGGAGTGGGGGCGCCATGTAGCCCGTTGCCAACACGCGCTCAGATGGCCACTCGCAAGGCTACAAGAGACTTCGAGGTGCTGCTCAGAGTGGCCATGTTGTGATATGGCGTCAGCGCCCCATGTCGCCACTATCAGCGGTTGCAAGGAAACACGCTACTAGAATATTCACCCGTAGACCGTCTGTCTGCCTCTCTGTGTGTCACGTTTTGACCTGCCTCTTACCTGGTACCTCTATCTAGACTGTCTGTCTGCCTCTTTGTCACGGTTTGACCTGCCTCTTACCTGGTACCTCTATCTAGACTGTCTGTCTGCCTCTTTGTCTGTCACGTTTTGACCTGCCTCTTACCTGGTACCTCTATCTAGACTGTCTGTCTGCCTCT
>JACXGK010011571.1:0-15826 GCA_016801125.1 Novumbra hubbsi
GATCTCCACTTCTACGTATAGATGTTTTGACTACTGCGTTACATTGCAGCCTTTTGGCTTACAAGCCTTCTTTTAGTCATCGGGAACTATATATGTGTTTACACACATATATTCCTATCACCCTCTGACTACTCCTCCTACCCCTGAAGTCGTGCGTTTGGATCTTACCCTTCACTCCGCGGACACCGCATCCTTACAGTATCACTCCATTTTGCAACTTCATGCCATACCCTGTGGACAGTGCTGAATTGGAGCCAGTTTCCTCCTACTACAGGACAATGACCAAAAGCACAACTCCAAACTATGCAAGAACTATTTAGGGAAGAAGCAGTCAGATGATATTCTCCCTATACTGGAGTGGCCAGCGCAGTCATCAGATCTCAACCCTACTGAGTTGTTGAGAAAGCAACTTGACCGTATGGTACTTTAGAAGTGCCTATCAAGACAATTCATCTTGTGAGTGGTACTTTAATAAGTATGGGGTGAAATCTCCTCGGATTACCTGAACAAAAAAATCCTAATCCAAATGCTAACAAAGACTAAATGTACACAAGATCCAGTTGATGGACTTCGTATAAAATTGAAAAATAATAACGTTTATATATATTATTTACATTTTTGTACATTTTATTATAGTGCTGTAATTGCTTTACCAAAATATCTTGAAATCTGAAAATTGACTGGTCGAGGCAAAATTTGAATTTTTGACTGTGGTGTGGTGTGGCCTTAAAATATAATTATTTCTTTATATTTCCTATTAAAACTCCTTGTATGTTTACATGGAAATCAAGGAAAGTGACCTCAAACATTTGAATGGTTGGGTATATAAAAAGGAATACATATATTTTTCTTCTAGTTATATCATGGAACAGACATGTGAACAAACGCAATAAAAAAAAAAACATTTCTGGATTTTTTTCTCCCCCGCTCTCTATGAAACACTATTGTAATGAAACACTAAGATTTTAATGATAAATTCTTAATAATCATCTGTGATTTTTACTTTTTCTTTCTAATAGACATCACATAAATGGAGAGACGAATAGCTATCTGAATAAATTACACTTGTAAAGGATCTGTTTGGATTGTGTGGTTGTCATTTCCGTTACAACAGGATCTACTTGACCAATGATAACAGTAATAAACTGTTATTTACCCAACCGACTCACACCTTGATTAAATAGCTGTTCCCTAGAAGCTGTCAAGTCCACAATAAAAGATGGGTGGGAGAGGATAGATTACATGTTTATGAACATGAGGTCTGTTGTTTAATAAGGAAGCAGTGAATCATTAATGAATGAATCACAGAGCCAAAAACTGACAACAAATTACTGGTATGGACTGAAAAAAATATGTGAAATACAGGTAATAGAGGGGAAAACAGTAAATATTCTGCATACTTCAATGTGGCAATGTGTAGGGTCACCCTATACTCTATTATAACAAATACTTTGTTAAAATTTTAGCAGCAACTTTTTTATTTTTTTAATGATGTTTTAAATGTATTTCTTAATAAAATCGAAAAAGCACTTGAGTAGTAATGACAATGCCCTTATGCCTGGAAAGAAAACTCACATTGGTCTCCAGTACCTAAATCAGCCTGAGATTTAAGATCAACCTTTAATAATGTCCTATAGCCAGAGAAAGCGTTCGGTAAATATTATAAATATATTCTATTTTTATATAAAACTGACTTATATGACGTTAATAATAAAAATCTATAATTATATAAATGAACGCTATTTAGTTACAATACAAAATGTAAAATAATATTTTAAAAAGGCTAGGAACTATAATGCTATCCTACGTACAACGATCTTTTTGGGACTATAATGCAAATTGAGGACAACAACTGTATTTGACAGTATAAAAACATGTTTGAATGAACAATAAAGCATTAGGCTATCATCACTACTGTCTATTATGCAAACAAGATGGGCATGTTTTCCTCCTACACTATGGATTAGTGATGCCACGTGGGTAAGTGATGTCACCGGGAGGCTGATTTAAACATTGTTCATATGCGACCAGCTCAAACTAGTTTCAGGAGAAAAAGTAGGACAACCCAGTAAATGCAGTAGTTTGTGTGCAAGACAGCAATCGAAACGCGATCGGTGTACTAACTTGACTGAGAAGTAGTCTATTGCGAGAATAAAGTAAGTTGTTGCATGTTTTCTTATTCACAAATTATTTAAGAAGCTACTTTTATAGGGTTTTGATAATTATTGCTTTGTCTGAGTACTTCATTATGACAATGAATCATAATGCATATTCATGTTTTACTGGCAAATGTATGTTTATAACAATTGTACATTCCTTGTTAACCCGAGTTCGCAAAAACAGTAGCTCCAATTTTCTTTGTATGATCAAATAACATATTGTTGGAGTCTGTGTTGTTTTTCTATATATTTTCAGACTCGACGTTTTTGATGTGATATAGGCTGCAATTTTAAAGCTAGAACTGACAAAACAACAATGTAGCTTGGCTCATAAAATCAATTCAACTGTCATACCTCATCAAAAACGGAAAATATACGTGTTTCCTATGTTGTCAACAATATCACGGTAAACAAACATAGTATAAATCATCCACAACCTTTTTTTATAAACATTTTTAGTGGTCATATATCCAATCCCACACCTACGTTTTTGACAAAATAATGAAGGAAATGTTTTTCGACTTTTTAAGAATTCCTACCATGGGGGGGGGGGGGGTGGAATTCACATTCCTGCCTGAGTATCCTTGTATTGTCATTACGACTACCTCAAGATGTTTGTGTACCTAGTCTTGTTTACGTGCAACACCATCTCAACAACACGTTGAGAACACGTATAATTTATTATATTCTTACAGGAATTACGTGACCGCTTTTGATAAATCAAGTAAGCCAATTCATTATCATTTGAATATAGCAAAAATAGACTACTAATCGTTAAGGAACCGTCGTCAGACTGTGGTGATTTTGTTTCTTGTCGAAAACACTAAAATGCTTGGATTCATTTGACCCTGTAGGAAGTCACCATGACTAGGCTAGCTATAATTTGCAAACCAAATCGTTTTGTTTTATAATCCCAATTAAAGCAACACCGCTTGCTCTTGCAGGACTTCAATGCTGCCAATGATTTTCCACACTCTTTTGTCTAGTTTTGGGTTCCAGGTCATCTGACCATGTAATTCAACAATACAAGGCTATACATTCAGGCTATATATATCTAAGTGGTAAAGACCCCCAGCAGATGATTGCACACAAGAAGCCCTGTTGTAGCTCAATCCTATACACCTATTTTCTTAGGGATTATATTTTAGATATGGCTTGTTTATTTTGTACATAGATGAGAAACAGTTGCACTTAAGTGTGAATTGTTGTAAAAGAGAATACTCGTATTTTCTTTCACTACTCTCAACAAATGTTTGTTCCAGGGTTATGACAAATGTATATCTTAATAAGACCCTTATTCACATTGTCTAGTCAGTGTTCAGTGCATACCAGAACCCTTTTTCAGAGATGATCTGTGTTTGAGATGATCTTTTAAACGATTTTCATGAAGTTTTCTTCTTGGGAGAGTGAACTCTGGTTCACGAGGAAGTTCTCAAAATGTACTGCCTTCGTATCTACCAAAGGGAGCATCACGCTTCTTTTCTTCATCTTAAGACTGGATTGTCTTCTTATGCAAATAGGTTTACATTCAGCTGGACCACGGAGAGGCCTTGCTCCTAAGACATGGCATGGGATCTGTGTTAGGGCTTTTGACAGAAATGAAAACAGGCAAGAAGGCCTTTTGTTTTGGCCCAATGAATCAGTATTCCTTTGAGGGGACTCTAAAAGCCTTTCAGCGAGCGCTTGGCCTCCCCCTCCGCATGGCTGGAGCACAGGGAGGAAGAGGAGCCTGCTGAGAGGCCTATTCACACAAAAGCCCCGGCCTGGAGAAACCTTCCACATTTAGGGCCGCGAGACGAGCGGGATTTGCTCGGCCGGCTGACGTGTGAAAGAACAGACTTATTTAATGGAGGCCTTTCTCTTGAAACTGAACTCTCAAAGAAGAGTCTGTAATTTTTCAGCCCAATAATGCGGGGAGGGGGAAGGGTGGGGGAGAGATATATGGGTTTCTGACACATTTAATATATTCAAGTGGGGGAGTGCTTGTGGCCCACATACTAAGGGGATATACTGCTGTGCTTGTTGATTGAGCACTCGTCAGCACTCATCCTATAATAGCAGAAGGCTTGAAGGCGTTCAGTTGGTTCAGCGAGACAAAGGTTAACCAGGCTAAATGTTGTGATTTGATGAGAGCAACGTAAGAATCCATTAGCCTACATTTATCATTGTGAAACTGTCAACAGGAAATGTCAGTGTGTGGTACAGACTGTAGGTGAGATTGTGTCATTTTCTGTGTATTAATGGAAACCTAAAAACAAAAGATGCGTATAGGGTAATACGAAGCTAAACCATTGATACCCGCCTCTAAGCAAGCTCCTCTGAGTTATAGAGATGCATGGGGTCGCCACATTGGATGCCCTGCATGACGGTTAACTGCCATGGACAAAAAACCAAACGACACATTATGTTTGATCTTATTGAGCCTGTGACTGGATCTACCAACCTCTTGGGTCCTTGCCAAATGTAAACCCAATCTAAGGCAATATCATTGTGAAATTGTGACCAGCCATCTACATCTCTAGTGAGACTAATTGCTCTTAGCAACCGAACGAATGCAGTGCTACGTTCATGAATGCAGTGCTACATACATGAATGCAGTGATATGTTCATGAATGCAATGCTACGTTCATGAATGCAGTGCTACATACATGAATGCAGTGATATGTTCATGAATGCAGTGCTACGTTCATGAATGCAGTGCAACATACATGAATGCAGTGATATGTTCATGAATGCAGTGCTACGTTCATGAATGCAGTGCTACGTTCATGAATACGGTTTTACATTTGACTATTGCAGCGATAGCAGCAATGTTTAAAGCTAGGTGTGTAAACCTCATTATTGGGGTTGTAGAGCAGGATTTAGTCATAACAACTTAACCTTACTGTTAAGTAGCACATTCCCAGGTGAATTAATTAAAACACACATAGGAAGGTCATAAGAAGTTCCTGACGAAGATGTTCAGAATGCATTGTAGCAAATCAAATCAACCAACCCAGCCCCCTTAACATTCAATTAGAACAGACAGTATTTTTAAAGAACTTATTATTCTTATTATTATTTTTAAGAACTTTATTTGAAAGCATGTAAAGGGTTTTGGCTTGAAGTGCAGTGGGCCAGTTTTAAACCCATGCTGCATCACAACATGAGCGCCAGCGGTAGCAGCGAGGATGGCTGGAACACCCTAGGCCGCCAGCAACATTTGGCATTCTAATGGCATTCCCTGTTTCTATCCACAGAATGCAAGGTGTGTTCTCAATGACACTTGTGCTGCTTGTGGCCTTGATGGTCACAGAAGGAGCAGCTCACAAACATGGTGACAAAAAAGGTAAGGAATGTGGCAAAACTCCATTTTGTGCGGAGCGAAACACGCTGTATGAGAAAAGGTTGTCCCTGAGTGGTTCATCCTTGTGCTACAGTTTGTGGATACTAATGAGATGATGGCGTTGCCTTGTGTTTGAATAAATGTCAGGCCCCAAAAATACAATGGCTTTCTTTTTTTGGTGGGGGGGGGCGGTCACAGGTCAGAAAGCCAAGGAGGGGGGCAAAGTGGAGTGTGCCGAGAAGCGCTTTAGCAAATGTGTGCCCAGCGTTAATGACTGTGGAGACGGGCTCCGCGAGGCCACGTGTGGGGAGCACACCACCAAACACAAGTGTAACATCCCTTGCAACTGGAAGAAGGCCTTTGGTGGTAAGAGGGCAAATATCGAACTGGTCGGGTCTTATTGTGGACCAGAAATACTGTTGGCTCTTTTTGTGACTGAATAAGGGGAGATACATTTGGGGTTTTAATGGATTTCATTTTTTCCAGCTGACTGCAAGTACAGGTTCACCAACTGGGGTGAGTGTGACACCAGTACCGGTACCAAGAGCCGATCAGGAACTCTAAAGAAAGACCTGTTCAAATTAGACTGTGAAGCCACCATCAAGGTTACCAAGCCCTGCTCCTCCAAGCCCAAAGGGAAGGGAGCTAAAGGTAGGTTGGGTCTGACAATAAAGTCTATTCCTATTGAGAGTGATTTACATTCTTGACTGCATACATTCGTTGTCTACGGTTACTTACCATTTTGTCCTGTTAATATGTGAGGGGAGTGAATGAGCCAACTGGAAGCTGGGGATAATAAGGTGGCATGGGGTTGGGTTTAAAGTGTCTCAAGGTCACTGAGGTTGCCAAATGTTCGGCATACTTCTGGGTAGGTAAAGACTGTCAGTCACTCAACTGGTTGAGCAGCTCCTCCAAAGAATTTGAAAACACACCATCGTAGCAAGCCTCATCCAAAAAGATTTTTGCCCTTAGCCTGAAAACCCCCCCATTGAATCCAAACCCCTGTTGTTTCCTCCTTTTTCTTCACCCAGGGAAGAAGGGGAGGGGAGAGAGTGAGAACTGAAGAGAGGCCGGGAGAGACCCAGCAGGTGTGACCTATGGCTTACTTCTGCAGCACAATCGCCTCCTTCCTTCTGCCTGACACTCAGCCGGTGTCTCTGGATGGCTCCCAAATGACCCCCCCTGCCCCTATATGGCTCCATGAAAATCAGTGCACTATGTGGGGAATAGGAGGAAATTTGGGAGGCACCTCAGGGCTTTGCCCTCTTTGACAACAACCCAACAATCTGTCTATTCTGTCCTTTCTTTTCACGAAACCAATCATATTGTTTGTTTACTTGTTTAAGAAGGCAACTTCAGTCTTCATAGTGGATAGGCCATCCCATATGTTTTAACAGAAAATGTAAAGAATTCAATTTCTATAGATAGTTGTAATAAAGCAATAGGTACAGAATGACATTGAAACAAACAACTCTGTGAACATTTTAATATTTTTTCGTTGATCATGAGTGTAATTGATTATGTTTAAGGAGCTCAACAAATCTAAAATCCTATTTTTTAAGTTTAGGTTTTGTAAGTGCATAAGAATACTGTCAGCATCCAAGACACAAATATTAGAATTCTATGGAATAGAACTCCTCTGCAAAATGTATTTTTGAACTATAGAAGTGAATGACATTGCAGCATAATGTTTGTATAAAAGAACAAGAATCAAATACAGTATTGTTGTTTGTATTACAAAAGGAGTGCTTGGTATGAACGTAAATCTTAGAAATCTTCAAGAACAGTGTTTTGGTGTTAATTGTTTTGGGGTAACCATTTTTATTTAATGCAATTTGTACAGAATGTTTCACTGACAAAAACAAAGTCCAAAAGCAAACATTAACAAGGGGGGGGGGGGGGGGAATGACATAATTCTGTAAAAATCATCAGTTAATAACATTTATACTCAATTATTTTTATCATTGAGCAGATGCTCATCGAGAGTGATTTACAGACACAATTAAGCTCTTTCTTTCTCAACATCAGAACGACTGTCCACAATAATCAATGAACAGGTTAAAAACAGGTTAAAAAACGTATACAAAATACCCAAGTTGAGTGGAATTATATAAACATTTATGCACAAAAACTTTGGGTGGATAATGTAGAAAAAAACCCCAAACACATTTCACTTACACTTTCTATACAACGTGAAAGAATTGCACAATATTTTCCACCTTCAATCTCTATGTACATGTACACACACAGAATGTGCCTTATTGTAAGAGTGCTGGTATTTGTGAACAACAAGTTGCACATTTCGTAACAGCCTTCTTCCAAAAAGGATTACAATGGATTTCTTCTTCAATCAGTCTATGCACAATAACCCATAATGGCTAAATAAATAATGTTTCTATAAAAGAATCCCCCGAAATACCACATTTACATTTACTCACACCCGTTACCACAGTTCTTTGTTGAAGCACCTTAGGCGGCAATTCCGGCCTTGTTTTTGTGTTTGGCCCACTTGCTACTAGTGTCCTACCCAGCTCTACTTCATGCCGTTGTTTTTCTTTTGATTCTCATTTGGTCGTTTTTGACAGCTTGAAGTTACTTCTTTTGCAATTCAGAATTTATGGAGGTTATTATATCCCCTGTTACATCTGCCACGGTGGCCTGAGGTAATATTGCAAGGAAATCATCCTTAAAGTTAACACCAGGTTTTATGTTAAAGGACTGTGCAAGAAGTTTTTTGGAAACATTGAATGTCTTCCTCTCTCCATCCAACTCTGCTAAGACTGTCACCGTCCTATTGCATTCTATGATTGATTTTATGGACATATGTAATTTCTCCTTAACAGCATCCTGGAGCTTTACTACGTTGGTAATTCCAGTTGAGTTGAAGGACATTTTTTCATAGTAAAGGTGGCCACTTATATTGGTCACCCTCACCTCTTGTCCAACCGATGCTTTGCAGAGGCGTGCAACTTCCCTCCAAAGAACCACCTTGATTGTACCGGTTTCATCCTCCACGGTCAGACTACACTGATCAACCTTCTCACCTTTTCCCACCTTCCTACCCTTTCCCACCTTCCCACCCTTTACCACCTTCCCACCCTTTACCACAGTCACTTTTGTCACAGGGGTCTTTTCTTTCACAAACCCCTTAATGCAAAAGGTAGTTTTTTCGTCTGAGACCAAGGCTTCTTTGATAGTGCGTAATGGACCTTCAATACACATCACAGCCTCATGTTCAATGTTTGGAGGAATGTCAAATTGTTTAGGTTCAGAAATTACGGTGTCGCTGATCACTTTCACTCTGTCTTCTTCTTTGATGAGTTGGTGTAACATATAACAACGTCCCTCTCGGAATTTCTTATACTTGTCCTTTCCATAAACTTGGATTTTGAAAGAGCCTGTTTCATCACCTACACCCATGTAGAAATGATGTTTTTGTATTTTTTCCTTTGTTTCATAAGAGAGAATCTGTGATATTCTTATTACCTTCACTCGTATTCCTTTATCGCCAAGGTCGCTCAAGCTTTTCAGACTTGCAATGGGGATAATCGTGTCATACTTTTCATTTTTTGGAACAGGTCTTGACACGCCCTCATTTTCATCCACACATTTTCTCTTCTGTCCATTTGCTGCAGGCAACTCATCTTCAGAGCATTCATTTGTGGGATTCAGTTTTTTCCTTATAGCAAGGTTCTGAACAAAGGGACTCAGAAGTCCCTGAATCTTAGGGTCATTCCTTGGTATTTCTTGCATAACCTTCTTAATCTCAGTGATGGATTTGTCCAATCCAAAGTGGTTTATAATCACGTCAGCCATGTCAACTTTCTCTGTTTCCTTTAATCCACGTGGAATTTCCGTTAAACAATGAAGCATCTTTTTATATTGTACACTGTCTAGCTCATCTATAATCTTACGGACCGTAGCAGCCCAATCTCTCTCTTCAGATGAAGTCATTTCTGGAAAAAGGCAAAACAATGTTATAGTTAACGTACCTTTGAAGGGTAATGATAAATACAGATGCTAGTTTAGAGCAGCAACAAACAACGATGTACATGATACTACGCTACCATACAGTCGAGTAGGCCTACACACTACCCGGGGTTAGTAGGCAAGTGAGAGAAACGATGACAATCCAACGCGACTGTTTTTAAACCGGTTAAAAATAAAATGCTTTCTCCTGTTTAAACAGTTACAACGGTTTTGAAGACCTATACGATATTTTCCAAGAGATTAGCATGACGATAGTAGGCCTAGTTTGTTCCATTTCGATATATCATAAATCTCAATAGAACTATGATTTAATTAAATCGTCTTAGGAACTTAAAAAGCAAACTATCACCAAGCTAATAGCACAGCGTATCAATTCAAGTCACCGAGATTATTTGGAAAACAATCTAAATACATACTCCGTGACTTTCTGTTTGAAAAGTGGAGCTTTTGAGTTTCGTTTTTGAAGTCCGCGGTCTTTTATATGGGGGTGGCCTTGGTTAAAGATACACTGCACGATTTGGGGTGATAAAACTGCTAACTGACTATTGTGTATACAGCCGCAGTTTTGAGAATAACACAAGAACTGATGCAGTGTTTTTCGATATTTTTGTCAGATGTTACTATGGTATATTTACAAGCATTTCATAAGTGTTAAAGGCTATTGACAATTACATTAAGTAAACGCAGGGGCGGCCCTAGCTTGTGTGACTCCCTGGGAGAACCCCCCCTCTGACGGCGAACCCCCCTCTGCCACCCCCCCTAAAAAAGAGCACCATTTTGCACTTATTGCAATTTTTATTAAGATATTTTGGAACAAAACAAATAATAAACTTTATAAACTATATATACAAAAAGACTCATAAATATAAAAAAGAAGTATCAAAGACGAATAGGAACAAACGGTAGCATATAGAAGTACAATATATAAATAAATCAATAACTAAAAACTAAATTCCACACCTGCCATCTAAACCCTGACCTTTCTTGCCATCCTGGATGCAAAGTCTTCTATAACATCTGCATATGAAATCAATACAATCCCAGAAAACCTATATGATGGCACCTCAATAAAAGTTAACCAAATCAATAATGTAGCACTTTGTTGTAAATTTGTAATTGTTTTGCTGCCGGCTACACACATTATCATGATGGAACTGTCACTGTAAAATTGAATCCAATGTTATGTAAACTAGTTGGAGAGAAAACAATGTAATAGCAAAGCAAGCAACATAGGCTAACAACATTATAATAGACAATAATATTACTATTACATATAATAGTAGTATACTTATAAAGAGATGACATGATAGCTGATTACCTTTATCTTTTTCTTGTCTTCTTTTTTCTAAACTGCGTCAAGGGCTTGAACTTTTATCCATTGTTTTAACTGGAGTATCATTAAATTACCCATACTCCAACACTGTCAAGTGTCAAGACTAAACCAATTCACCTTGTTGTTGTGCAGACTGGTTTTATATTTGTTCTCCCACAAAACAGAAAACAATATATATCTGTGAAAATATGTATTCCCAGTATTATGAATAAGTTGTGGTTTATTTGGTAGCATTTTGAAGTGTGACTGATTTTACTATATGCATTATTAGTACTGTACAAAGTCAGAGGTGCGCTTTTTCATGAGCCCACTCCCTTTGCTGAGAAGCAACCCCACACGAATGGTCTCAGAATGCTTTATTCTTGGCATGACACAGGACTGATAATAGCGCTCACCCTTTTCTGCTCCAGACAAGCATTTTTCTGAATGCCCCAAACAATCGGAAAAGGGGATTCATTAGAGAAAATGACTTTACCCCAGTCCTCAGCAGTCCAATCCCTGTACCTTTTGCAGAATATCAGTCTGTCCCTGATCTATTTCCTGGAGAGAAGTGGCTCTCTATGACATTTTTATTTGTTTTATTATTTACAATATTATGTTGAATAGAACATTTAAAGCAAAGTCTGATTAAACAATGGTGGACGCCAATTATCATCAGTCAAGTTAATTAAAAGAAAATTGTATGTATGTATTCTTTGTTTTTTGTGGAGGGATACCAAAAATATTGGACCACATCTGTATCTGTTTCTAGCACCACCTGCAGGTGGCCTGAGGAAGCAGCAGCTCAATGGTGCGCACCGGCTGCCACTCCGTACTGGTTGGGACAACATAACAGGCAGCGCTCTAGAGATGGGGAGAGCACACCTACATACATTGAGAGCTACAATCACTGCAATTACATGTTTTCTGTATCTCTCAATAAGAATTCTGCACATGTTACCAGGTGGTTTGGCCCACTCTTCCTGAGAAAACTGCACCAGGTGTTTCCATTTTTGACTCATCTGTTCAAAGGACAATCTCCCAGAAGGATTGTGGTTTGTCAATATTCAGTTTAGCAAATTCCAGTCTTGCTTTTTAGTTTTTCTTTCAAAAGCGGAGTCATACGGGGTCTTCTTCCATGGAGCACTTACAATCAAACTCCAGGGAGGTTGGATACAGGTCTATGGACCTGCCCAGGGAGGTCGGATACAGGTCCATGGACCTGCCCAGGGAGGTCGGATACAGGTCCATGGACCTGCCCAG
Source organism: Novumbra hubbsi (assembly GCA_016801125.1). Classification (NCBI taxonomy): domain Eukaryota; kingdom Metazoa; phylum Chordata; class Actinopteri; order Esociformes; family Umbridae; genus Novumbra; species Novumbra hubbsi. The sequence goes on from JACXGK010011571.1 coordinate 12,050, forward strand.
GGAGGTCGGATACAGGTCCATGGACCTGCCCAGGGAGGTCGGATACAGGTCCATGGACCTGCCCAGGGAGGTCGGATACAGGTCCATGGACCTGCCCAGGGAGTTCGGATACAGGTCCATGGACCTTGAACTTCTTAATAATATGTGCAGCTGTTGTCACTGGAACATCAAGCTACTTGAAGATGGTCTTATAGCCTTTATCTTTACCATGCTTACCTAATATTTTCTGTCTGATCTCCTCCAACTCTCTCCTTTGCTTTCTCTGGTCCATGTTCCGTTTGGTGCACACAATGACACCAAACAGCACAGGGACTACTTTTCTCAATTTAAATAGGCTGAATAACAATATTGGAGATGTGTGATACTAATTAAAGAAGCAAATGAGTTAAAAATACAGCTATAATCCAACTATTATCTTTTCGAATGGATACCAACTAATGTTTCCAGGCCATTTTAGAATGTCTTTGTAGAATAAACAATAATTTAAAAAATTTTTTTACATCTCCCTTGCTTTATTCTATGACATGCCAAAAGCATGCAAGTTTACATGATACAGTAGCTTTTATTTCATACCTTTTCAGGAAGAATTAAGCATTATTTCAGTGAGCTCTAAGGGTACCAACAAATTTGACCACATCTTTATGTCTTCAGATATAAATTTTCAGCATAAGGAAATTCCACTCAATATTATTACATAAATGGCTTCAAAGTTTTTTTTTGGTTTCAATGATTTAGGTTGCATTTCTCAAATCCATGTTAATGTTCTATTCAAGGCCAATATATATTGCTGGTGAGATACAATAACTGGATGAGATGCAGCCATTTGCGAGATTTAAATCAACATTTAATTTCCGTTTTTAGGATGTATATATATATATATATATATATATATTAAATCACAGGATGCCTTGAATACATATTAAATAAACAAACATCAGTAGTCAGAATTGTTGACAAATAATTATTATTAAATCAGAATACAAAAGATCAGCTTAGTTGGCACATCAATATGTCAGAAGACTAAATGGAAAAGGAATACCATTTCAACTACTACTGGCATATCCATATAGAGCAGTCACTATATAAGATTTTATATTGAATTTTGAATATAATTTTTTTAGACTGATTTTTTTTTTGTTTCATAGTATAACATTATAGTTAAAAATTCTATGGTACTATTAACATGGCGATCTACTCAATATGACTCTAGTGTTACAGTCACTTTACCTCTGTGTTTTGGAAGTGACATCTCAGCAAGTTCTTGAAGGTCTTTCTGAAGGTGACATTACACATAGCATAACACACTGGGTTGACCGTGCTGTTGATATAACACAGCCAGTAACCCACGGCCCACAAAGTGCCTGGAATGCAGAAGTGACAGTAGGTGCCGATGATGGCCATGACACTGTACGGAGTCCAGGTAAGAATAAAGGCCAGAAGAACGGCAGAAATAGTCTTGGCCACTTTCCTCTCTCTCGCTGTGGCCAGTCGGCTCCCATTTAGGTGGGTCTTTCCAGGCACCAGGACAAAAGGTTTTCCGGGTGCCCCTGTTCTCGTCGAGTGATTGAGCAAAAAGCTTCGCTGGGAGCCCTTGGTTGTGGAGTTTTTCGCACTCTCTGTGTTGGGACAGTTCTGGCTTATTTCACTAGGACAGTGGTCTGGGGAATTGGTAGCCTCTACCATCCGGGGGATGTGTATCATCGATTTGTTTTTGCCGCAGATCTCCCAGAGAGCAGACGCTTGGAGGGGGGGGGCACTACTAGTGTTGTTGGACTGCTCTGTTGAGTCTGTCAACTCTGTCTGCTCAGGGTGGATACTGTTCTCTGCTTCAATTGTAATGGTTGAGTCGCTCTTATGCTTTATAACTTTTGTATTCAAGACACTGCTCCGCTTATGGAGGCTGCTGTGTTTCTCTTGTCCACTAGAGGGCCTCGCTCTCCACTTCAGCTCTGCTGTGCAGCGGCTGGCAAAGGATATGCGGGCATACAGGACTATCATAATGAAAGCGGGCAGGTAGAATGCGGGGACTGTCGTTCCCAGAGTGACGGCGGGATTGGACAGGAGCTGGATGTAGCACTCCCCGTTAGGGACTATGCGTTTGCCCACCAGGGACTGCCAGAAGAGGATCGCCGGGGCCCAGAGGAACAGAGATAACAGCCAGGCCGCCGCAATCATCAGCCCTGCCAGCCTGGTGGTCCGCCTAGCTGGGTAGGTCAAAGGGTGAGTCACACAGAAGTAGCGGTCGAAGCTGATGATCAGGAGGTTCATAACGGACGCGTTGCTGACCACATAGTCCAAGGCCAACCACAGGTCACAGACGACCTCACCCAGAGGCCAGTAGCCCTTGACGATGTAGAGAGTGTACAGGTTCATGGATAGCAGACCGATGATCAGGTCAGCGCACGCCAGGCTAAACAGGAAGTAGTTGTTGACCGTTTGGAGGCGGCGGTTGACTTTGATGGACAGCAGCACCAGGATGTTGCCCAGGACGGTGATAAAGCTAAGAGAGCCAGTCACCGCGACGATAACGATGAGCTCAACTGTGGTGTACGGGCAGCTGGGTCTCTCATACTTTACATAGGAGTTGTTGTCGTGGGAATGGACCCAGCTGACATTGTATTCCATTCCAGATAAAATAACTTTGTCGCCTGAAGAAAACCCAAAAATATCTGTGATGTATTTTGAGTAAAATAATAAATACAAACATTTTGAATTATTGGTTGTGAGCTTTTAATTGCATCCATAATCTTAATAAAGCAACACTTCAAAAGCGACAGGGTACTACTTCCTATATAATTCCTAACAAAGACAGAAACTGCATGAAAATATACCCTTTAGCAAATGCTGAAATATATGGAAAAGGATTTACATGCTTAGCTAAAGGGCATTTTTGGTCTCAATTAATTAAACCTACGTTGCAGTATCTTAATAACTATTTCAAATGGTCAAATCATTTATTACTTTATTAAAAACCTTAACGATTGCCTGGGTGACACAGGTATTCTTTTCATTTCTTATTATTGGAAGTATGTGGGCTCAGAACAAATATTGTTAAGTCAATTTACATGGGTATACACAAAATATTGCCGTTTGAGTAAAACCCAGCCTACAATTCACATTCAATTGGACCATGTAAGAAGTGAAGGATTAGAAAAAATACATAAACTAGTAATGCTACATGGTGTGTATTTGACAAGAATACACGGATAAACTTACCAATAAAATGAGAAGGAAGTCTTTGAGGCTCTTCAGTGTAATTTGTGCCATCCATATTGCATTATCTATTGGTTGCGGACTTAAGCAGAAAAAAACAGCAGAAACATATTAAGCTGTGCACCATCCCAGTCTTGTTGTAATAACTATCTTCATAACCAACGAGCAAGTTGCAATAACATCTTCTTTCACTGAGGAGTCTATGTCTATCAGACGCCATGCTCCCTAGCAGTGAAACACTGGCTCGTAGTGCCACTGCAGACCTCACAGATTGAGAGATAATAAATTAAGGATGGCCCACCCATTTAATTTACATTGAATTACTACAGGAAAGTGCTAGCACAAATTTTTTTTAAGCAGCAACAGAAGATATTCCACACCAGCCAGTGTTTAAGATTGAAACTGCCTGGATCTACCACAACTCCTTAAATAACAAAAAGCATCTAGAAATTCCCATGAACAGATCATTGCTTTTTTTTGTAAACAGTCTTCTATACGGGGAAAGGAATCTATATACAGTGGGGAGAACAAACATTTGATACACTGCCGATTTTGCAGGTTTCC
>JACXGK010011572.1:0-10504 GCA_016801125.1 Novumbra hubbsi
CCTGCACACAACCCATGTGCAAAGACAAGCAGTAAACTCCCACTGCTTCCAGTGTTACACTGCCTGCACACAACCCATGTGCAAAGACAAGCAGTAAACTCCCACTGCTTCCAGTGTTACACTGCCTGCACACAACCCATGTGCAAAGACAAGCAGTAAACTCCCACTGCTTCCAGTGTTACACTGCCTGCACACAACCTTGGTTCAAATAAACCATGTTAGCCTATATAGACCTCATATGCTCTACACAATATCTTCCTGTGCCGGTGGACGGTTCAGTAATAAGGTTGTCTCATTATGATAAGGCAGCTGTAGAAGCAAGACATCATACGGCCATTGTTCTACTACTTTGTGTGATCTCTAACAGTCTCTACCTACCAGTTACCTCACTGGTTTTTACGGGTCTCCATTAGTCTTGATACGAGGGCCAAGCAGGACCCAGAACGGACTACCCCTCTTGTAGTCCTCTGTATATGGGGGATGAAGCAACAGTTGGATGTTTGTCTGTTGTGGACCGAACCCTGTTCTTACATGGAGAAACAACAAGCCTTTTTCATGGCTCCGTCAGTGGCCCGGTGGGCGTTCGTCCTGGCATTCCGTTTGTTGTGTGGTGTTCCACACGATGACACTGTTGTAATCCACCACCCGGTATGTACAGTTTAGCCCAGTCGCAGTTGTCTTGGTGCTTTCATGTTGCACTACAAACAACCACATCCTCTTGTTCTCGGATCTTGGAAGGCAAACACAAGTTCCTAATCCGCCCCCCCGACCCCTTTGTTCAGTTGAGGGTTTGCAACGCTGTTCTGCATCCAAGACGCTTTCTGGGAGGGGATTATTAATACTATTGTTTATGTCAATTGCGCACAAATTAGTTGGATTATCCTCAAAATAAATCCTTCTCTGGGTAATGGTCTGTGGATGGCCCAGCAGGCCAGAGGAGTGGCTGTGTCTGTTTTAACACCGACCCAAATACCAAGGAGATCCACTCTGGTCTGTTATTGATCACAACATTCCAGTTTTGTTTTCCAATTGCATGTTATTTTCTGCATGTTATTTTCTGAGGTGATTGATGATATCCATTCTCTCCCTGAATCTAGGTCGTCCCAAGTCTGTTTTGTTTTCCCTCAGACCGAGGACTTCCATTCCGGTCTTCCACTCCGTCCTGCTAAGACGGAGGGATTCAGGAAGTAATTGATTTCCTGCAGAACACTCCCTGTCAAAATCTCGGCTTTAGAGCTTGTTGTGGTTTGAGCTGCTGAGCTGCAGTCCAACACCCGTCTTCCCCCTCTCCCACACGCCAGCTGGGGGCGGGACCAGCGAAGCTCGGCTTCCACAGAGGCGGTATGCGTGTGAGGATTATTACAGTCATTACGTATTGGGTAACAATTAGTTATTATAATGGCTGAGGTTGAGGTTCTGCCGGACTGTGGTTCTGTTAGGCTGTGGATTATGTTGGGGTGAGGTTCTGCAGGGCTGTGGTGGTTCTGCTACGGTTCCTCAGGCTTACGGTTCTGCCGGGCTGTGGATTGGATGTGGACGACGGCAGCAACCGCTTCTCCGTGGAAATGGGAGGAGGTGTCTAAAGGGAGAATGTAGTGGGGCTCCAGATGTCCGTTTGGATTTCTTCCAGGCCCTCACACTCGCCACAGCCACGGATCCCTTATGACATCCTGTTACCTTCTTTTTATTGAGCGCTAGCTTGGACTGAGTTCCATGAAGTATCGCTCCGTATCTAAGGCAACACATTGCTGAGGTGTTCATTAAAGTCTAGGTTGGGTCTTCTTGAGGTCAGGGGTCCCATGGGGCGTGGCTTATTGGCCTGCACCTAAGGTATTGGCCCTTGGGGAATAATGCCCTCGCCACTTCCCAGACATGTTGTTAGTCGGGTTATTTCGGGATCTTCAACTGAACCCATTGGGAGTTGCCGCGATGAGACATGGTGGCAATTGGATACCAGGAGGTGAACAGAGGTGTATACTTGCAGGAAGTATTGAAGAATAAAATATGGTGCCTTTTGGGGGATAAATCTGGTTGCTTATTCAAGTTATGGCCCCCCAGAGAGGCGGGCATACCTAAGATCTGCCAGATGGTTGGCGGTCCATGAAGATATAGTGCCTTATTCGCTAGCCCAGTGGGTTTAAACCACAGTACCCCTGGGCTTTAAGTGCTCCAGGAGTCTTTAGTGTGTATTTGTATGTGCTTGTATGTATGGGGGTGTGTTTATTTTTATTTTTTCTCCCCCAACGATGCAGAGACGTTTGTAAACCCCACTAAAGCCTATGAAGAGTCCCTTGAGGTGAATTCCGAACCCACACTAGCCAGTCGGGTGGTTTACATGGGCTGAGATGGACATCCCATCGTCTTCGCCTTGCTTCTCACAGTGTGAGTCTGTGTGTGTGTGTGCACGGGTGTGTTTCAACGTTTATCTTTAACTGATTAAAGACTGCGAGCGTCTTTACAGAATCTCCCTCCTGCCTCTCCGCGCAGATGGATGGGCACAATGGCGGTGTGGAATGTGTTTTATTCATCATAATTCCACAGGCTCGCCTTCTAGGAGTGTTCGTGTGTGAATAGGAACATGGAACTGAATACAGAGTGACTCCAGCAACTCGTATCGGAGGCATGCTTCGAAGGAAACCTACAGCAGTTCTCTCCTAACGTTGGATGTTGGTCCCAGTTTCAACACTTGCGCCCAGCACTTTGTGGTTAGCCCGCTATGGACATCTGTCAGTGCTGTGACAGGCCCAGTAGAGGAAGTGAGAGCAATGAAGTTGTGTGTGGAGCAGCCATTTCCCAGAATGCAAAAGAATGCAATTCAATCATTTGAAAAATGTGGCTGACGTGAAAAAGACGGCGTCACACTGCCTCAGTCTGCACACACACACACCAGTCCCAAATTGGCTGGTGTGCCTGGATTAAAAGATCAAAGCCATTGGCAGGGGAAGGATCTGCTTGTGCAAAGGATTTTCTGCTGATGATGATAAGGTAGCAAGCTTCCACTCTCTCACTCTCTCTGTCCGTCTCTCTATGTCTTTCTGTCTCTCGGCATGTGCTCAGAGCTCATATTGAAACACTGTTGGTAGCAACCGCCAGTGAATGAGGAGCCATGCACGTTGTGTCAACAATGTAGGAAGGTACTAACTGACACATGGAGGCAGTTGTAGACATTCGGATGATCTGTGCCTCCAATATGGAGAATTCATCACTGGTTGTAGCCAGATGGCTGGTCATTTCAAATGAATGTGTTCAAATTGTTGTGGAGTAGTTGGAGGTATACAGACCATATAACTAATGGGTAAATCCATCACTCTTCGGGCCATGCAAACAAGGACGAGTTGGGGCTCTTTTATCGACAATCAACATGTTTTGTAGAGAAGGTCGAAATGGAGTTCAATTGAAACACTTTGTCATACATCAATGGGAAAGCGGAACAAAGTTTCTGGTCCAAACTGCCAATCTAAAGACAATAATACAATTGGATTAACCGATGAGATATTCTAGCAACATCAAATGCTGAGTCAGATATAACCCTCAATCCGTGCCAACTTGGAACGGGCGTCCTTTTTTCTTTTCATTTGTTGTCCTGATGGCAGTCCGTTACTCTTTAGGTACCATTTGGGTCACAGCCAAGGTGTTCAAGTATTTGGGTAAGTCCATGAATGAGCCGTTATGGTGACAGTGGTGGCTGCTGTGCTCCCTGATCTGACTGATCAGCCAGTCAGCCAGTCTTCAAACAAGTCAGCCATTAAATCAGCCCGTCAACCATTTAACCGGTCAATCGGAAATTTAACCGGTAAATCAGCCATTAAACCAGTCAATCTGCCGTTAAAGCACTCAATCGCCATTAAACCAGTCAATCTGCCATTTAACCAGTCAGCCAGCCGTTTAATCAGTCAGCCAGCCAGTCCTGCTTTCTGGTTTTAAATTGTGGGATCAGATATAGGAACAAACTCACCGCCGCTGCAATGACAATGGGGAACTATTCCATAGTAAGCTGTGTGGTACACAGGCCTTCTGTGGCGGGAGGAGTGGGGCTTCATGGGTATCTTGATATTCAGCGCAACACACCGAGAGTCAGCACGGCTAGCCACGCAATGACACCTGATCTCCTCAATCCTCCATCCTCTGTTTCAGTATCAACCGTCACGTCGTGACGTGTTCTCACGGGCCGAGAGGGACCGCGTAGATGTATCCTGTGGGAATTGGGGGAATGTCTGTGAGTGAAGAAGCAATGCTTTTTTGAATGGTTCTTGGAATGTTGAGACACTCGTCTTGATTTGGGACTCAAGCCTAATAATGTTTCTCTCTAGTTCACAATTGGCATTTGTCACAATATCAATGTCAGCATTGTTCGGTAGCTGCCTAGCTCACTTGAGTGCCATGTTTAAAAAGAAGACACTGAAATACATCTGTTGTCGGTTTGGGTCTGTTGTATGGTAACTCAGCACTTCCAGCACCTCCATTTAAATCCTGTTTCCACGTCTCAAAGTCCCAGAGTGCATGGTTTCCCACGGCAGTGGTCTAACATTCCCTTAAGATCTGTATCGTCAGCGGGGAGGTAGATATCCTGGAAGTTAAATTTGACATCAAGAGGTTGTGTCATGCTTCCCTTTATGTCTTTCTACCAAACTGTTGACTCTGCCATTTGACCCAACCCCAGGCTTTGGGTAAACTATGCCAGGACCATAAGCAGGTTTGTTTCTTCTCAAAAGAGTCTGGTTCTGACAGCATCCAAGACAATGTTCAAGTTGTTCCCAGAAAACAATGGCTTGAGCGACATCAAGAACACACAAGTGTCCATTTCCAATTACTTCAACGAAAATGCCCACGGTCCTGACCTGGTGCTGACCTCACACAAAATGCCCACGGTCCTGACCTGGTCCTGACCTCACACAAAATGCCCACGGTCCTGACCTGGTCCTGACCTCACACAAAATGCCCACGGTCCTGACCTGGTCCTGACCTCACACAAAATGCCCACGGTCCTGACCTGGTCCTGACCTCACACAAAATGCCCACGGTCCTGACCTGGTCCTGACCTCACACAAAATGCCCACGGTCCTGACCTCACATAAACAACTGTTCTGGAAGCAGCCTCAGACTGAAAAATGAGGTGAACTGTAGAACAACAGATATTTCGGTGTCAGTTACCAGGCTACCGTTTACCGGTATGGCAGTTAAGCCGTATCACATTCCTTCCTTTCTTCACCAAACCAGCGAGTGGCACACTGCCGGTAGGCTTTTTCCTTCGCTCATGTACTGAGGAATGTTTAGCTAAGCCATTTTGTGATGCAAAAGACGTACAGCTGGGGATTTGCGGTTAAATACCTTTTGGCATCAGGTTTACCGCTGACGTGGGATGGTTATTGATGAATGTGTTTGCGCTGTGGTTTGTGTAAATAGGTCTTTGTGGGGAAGCCCTCTCCCTGACCGAGGACCTTAGTAATGGCCACTCCTTTTGGGAGGGCCCAAATGGCACCATATATCCAATGGGGCCCTGTGTAAAAGTAGCGCACTCCATTGGTTGCCGTTTTGGACGGGGGCCTGGAAATGTTTTCCCGACCCTGACCCCAATTGGAACTCCTTCTTTCCTGTGTCAAGTGATTAGACTCTGAATCCCCCAATCAGCCCCCACATCGACCGTCATTTGGTGTTTGTCTCCTTGTTGACGGGTTGATGTTCTTCCGTAATTGCGTTGTTTGCCGGTGGGTGGGGGTGTGAATGTAATCTGGTGCCATGTCACCGCAAAGCCCCTGGGTGACAAAGTCGCCTACTGGTAGTCAGCAGTTTGGTGCCAATCCGAAGACGACAGCAGTGCCCGGTCAAAACCAGTGTGCTACGTAGGGAACAGGGCTCCGTTTGAACGCCGGCCAGTCTGTCATACTGCAGCCCGAGAGGCAGCGTGGTACAGCACAGTATGTTATCAGGCCCTGGGCACCGCCAAGCGTCGGTGGCCCCAATTTATTCAGCCGAGGCGGCTCCGCGAGACGACAGCTGTTACACACGATGACAGGCTCCGTAAAAACAGTCTATTTCTGGGGCTTAGAGTGTCTGCGGCAAAGTGTCTCCTCGCGTGCAACTTGGCCATCGCTCTTCTTCCTCTCTTCTTTTCCTCACTCCTCTCTGTTCCCCAACAAAGCAGTGTTACTCCAAAGGCTAGTTAGAGGATCATCTTCTGTGCGGTCTTTGCTTCTCTACTTTTCCCACCAAAATACTCCTACCTTTTTATACTCGAGCTGCGGGTCTTCAGCTGTTACTGCTGCCTAAACAAAAATGAGCGAAACGCTCTGAAGTTGAAAGCGTCGTGCTTTCTCAATCCACTGCTTTAAAAAAAAAATATATATATATATAGCATGAAAATGTTACTTTAAGCCCTGTCAGCATGTATAAGCGTGTACGCTATGCATTCATGCGTGTGGGTGATAACATGTGTTCATGCATGTGTGAATAGTGTGCGTCATGCAGGGACATTATTCGAGATTTTAGAAATTGTCTTCAGACACGATCGCCTCAGTGGGAATCATTTATCGAAATTAGGCTGAGCTATTTAGTATGCATCATCATATTAAATGCTGGGCAGCTTTCCAAGTCCCTGCGCTGTGCAGTACCCAACCGATCACACAAACCATACAGGGCACAGGGAGCCGTTTGGGACTAGGTTCTTCAGAACCACCGCATCAACACAGTCCACCTGTTATGCTTGTACAACACCGGCGACGGTACTGTATCTCGTTAGTTACAAACACCTTGTGCTCTTAGCCGTCGCGGTAGATGAAGTCAACTCTTGTCCGTCACCACAGCCTGGGAATGTGGATGATGAGGACCCCTGTACAGCAAAGTCTTTATTGTCAGACGCACAAAGTGACAGTGTCGTTCTGACAAGGCAGAAGTATGTGGTGACAGAGGAGACACACACACCCTTTAGGTTTCTTCCTCTCTCGTTCTCCGTCTCTTTTTACTACAAGCTGCAGTGGCTACTTGCACTGTAGTCCTGAGCAGTGTTCCTTCAGATGTTTTGGGGGCGTCTGGCCCTGTGAGCTGGTCCTCACAGATCATGACGTAACGAGCCAATTCATGTGGCTCAGTTCACCTGAAAGAGACGGCTCATTTGGATCCCAAGTGCTTCAAAAGACTTACAAAGCTACTCGGAACCATGGAACAAAGTCGTCGACGTAAAGCCTCATTCTGATCTGGGGGGCACAGCTGCCATTCAGAAGCCGGTGGCGTTGGCATAGTCGCATCCAGCTTTAATGTAGTGGATTGGTGACGAACCGTGTATTGAGATTGAAACCCACGTCACGATGCAGCGTTTACTGCAAATAATACCCTCAATATAGGTACATTTTGCTTGGGGGGAGATTGTCAATATTAACAGTGTTTTCGTGGAGTCTTTCCCGCATGTAAATCAGATCTTGAGAAGGTCAAGGCACTGTTGCCGGCGTTTGTTGTGCCTTATCATCAAGCTCCCCCGCCCCGATACGTTCCCAAAGGCAAATGTGAGTAGCAAAGTTTACAAGTTACTCCATTGGAGATGCTGTGGTCACCCGGGTGACTGGCGCTAACGTAAGTAATCCCTTAAAGGGCAAACTCTGAAGTTTGAATGCCATGCATCACGCTGACGGTCTTTCCTCGCAGCGCTTCTGGAAGAGTTCCGTGACCTTGTGCGTGCGGAGGAGAAAACGTTGCTCCCGAGACCGACACAAACCTGGACGACGTGCCGCGATGCTTGGCTGAGTAGCAGTCTCGCCTCGACACTGTCTGTAGGTTTGAGTCGGGGGAAATAAATGGCTAAAGTTAGATGCTGAAGTGCTGCCTCTGCTCGTTGCAAGTGGGGGATTTAATTCCTCAAAGAGTCGAGAGCATGGCCTGTCAGTCACTCAGTCAGGAGGAGCTGCGAGCGCCTGATAAAATGTAAAAACTTGTCATCTCCATTGAGTCTACACTGCCAGCCCGGCCCACCCCCCAATGGGAGCCGCTCCCAGTCATTTAGTTTAAACAGAATACTGCTTCTGCAAGCGGCCTGGCTTTTCTCCCCTAGGCATTTCATGTAACTCCACCGTAATTAACGTTGTAGGGAATGGAATAGAATGACAAATAGTGTGTGTGTGTGTGTGTGCGTTCTGTAGTCATATGTGTCCATACAATTTTGAATACTTTATTTATTTAGAATTTGTAAATGTAGAATCTTAATTCATATGACTCTCACAGCAGATGGGTAAGGCCAATTGCATTTCTTCTTGCGGTTCTTGTATTCACATTCACTGGTACCCGGTTCGTACATTCACAGTGGCATTATCTCATCATGGACATGGGACACCCATCTTTCAATTCTGTTTCCAGTTCATCCAGTTGACTCAATCCCCTTTTTTGTAGTCCTTCCGTAAGTCCATCCATCTAACTCTTTATCCTTCCGTAAATCCATCCATCTAACTCTTTATCCTTCCAAACCTCCATCATGTAACTCTTTATCCTTCTGTACATTCATCCATCTAACTCTTTATCCTTCCTTACCTCTATTCATCTAACTCTTTATCCTTCCCTACCTCCATCCATCTAACTCTTTATCCTTCCCTACCTCCATCCATCTAACTCTTTATCCTTCCCTACATCCATCATGTAACTCTTTATCCTTCCCTACATCCATCATGTAACTCTTTATCCTTCTGTACCTCCATCCATCATGTAACTCTTTATCCTTCCGTACCTCCATCCATCTAACTCTTTATCCTTCCCTACCTCCATCCATTTAACTCTTTATCCTTCCCTACATCCATCCATCTAACTCTTTATCCTTCCCTACATCCATCATGTAACTCTTTATCCTTCCGTACCTCCATCCATCTAACTCTTTATCATTCCCTCCATCCATCATGTAACTTTTTATCCTTCCCTACATCCATCATGTAACTCTTTATCCTTCCCTACCTCCATCCATCTAACTCTTTATCCTTCCCTACCTCCATCCACCCAACTCTTTATCCTTCCGTACCTCCATAATTCTATCACTTTATCCTGCCACCCCTCCGTCCCTCTGCCCTAACATTCCACAATGATTCCGGCCCTCTGTGCTTCCATTCCTCCATCCATCGCCATCTGCACTCCTCTTATCCTCCCCGGAGGCGCCGTATGGGCCTGTGGTGCCGTCCCGGCTCCAGACGGGCATCTGGCCCCATTATTCGTCTGTCCACCTGCGGGCAGAGACACGGTGGCAGTGCCAGGCTGAGTGGCTGCGGGCAGAGACAAGGTGGCAGTGCCAGGCTGAGTGGCTGCGGGCAGAGACAAGGTGGCAGTGCCAGGCTGACTGGTGGTATTCTTCACAGCGCGTCCCTGCACTGCTGCTGTATATCTATAGGACAATGGCTCCCTTCAGGAACAAGCCTCGTGGCCTCTGCTGGATGTGGGGACATTTCTCCCAATCTGGTGGCTGGCAGGGTGGACGGCAGCCATGTTGGAACCTATTAAACCCTTCAGGCTCACGTTGCGTATCTGGGCTACACTGTGTTTTACGGGACGTGGTCCGGTGTAGCTCTGTCGGTGAAGCATGGCACCTGCCGTGGTGGTGGGTTTGATCCCCACGAGGGAGTCAGTACGGGAAACATACCAAAGTATCAGAGCATCTGCTGAATGGCCTAGATGTGAATGTTAAGTATAGGCTGTAATATCAGGGATCTGAGGTCTAGTGGCTAGTGGCTTGGACATAAGGGATAGTGAGAAAGGGGCTATGGTGTAGGGGCTACGGGGTAAGAGACAGGGGTCATTTTGGGACATGGCCAGAGAGATCCTTTAGGGTTCACTTCCCGATAGAGCTGTTGTGTTGTTTAACTGAATTACTTGTCGTTGTCGTCATCATCACTTCTACTTTTCAGCACACATTTAACAGGATGATTTAAAAGTCTAGATTACTTATGGTTTTTCAATCAAAAAACTATGATATCCAACCGTATACAATGCATTTGCATCACCGATAAGTCATTTTAGCATTAATGAAATGTTCCTGAATAATTTATATACGAATACAAAGTGGACTAAAACAAAGCAAGACTTATTTTTTTTTGCTTTGGATCTGTGGGGTTCGCCTCCCTGCCACCTGGCCTGGACACACCGAAACACGGGACCCACTGGCCGGATGGAAGCGCCACTTTACCACAGAACCGACCAAAGAGTAAATCATTATATTGGTTGCAAAGTGGCCAGTAATGACGGTCCGGGGCTCGGCGCTATGGCTTGTAGACCGCTGTGCTCTAATTGATTGGTTTAATGTGTGCTGCGGAGTAAGTGGACACTCAAGTCAGCCTCTGTCCGTTATGCAACAGCGAGGTTGTCTGCTCTGTATTCCAACCGGAGTGGTTTATAATGGGTATTAAATGCTGATGGAAATCTCTGAAATGAGGAAGTGTTTGTGGCAGCGGTGGGGACGGGCGTTTGTGCAGTGGCTAATTGTAATGAGGAGTGACGCAGTCTACAGCCACTGGATATCGGCTCCAGGCCCTAGAGGGCGTTTTAT
>JACXGK010011573.1:0-15768 GCA_016801125.1 Novumbra hubbsi
GTGAGTGTTTCCGAAATATAAGAGTGTGTATCGCATGTATGCCAATGTGTGTGTAAACAAAGGAAAAGGCGCCAGCGTAAAACCGAGTGTGCACCCCCGGAGATTCGTTAGCGATTCCACCTAACCAACAAAAACGTAACCTGCTGCAAGTGAAGTCGTTCACAAGCTAGAACGGCCTGGGACAGAGCCCTCTGTCACAGGGCTGTTAATCTTAGCAGGTGTATACAGGTCTTGAGGTGAGGCTTCAGCTAGTTTATGAGATGCAGAGAGTGGAAGGGCCATTTTCAGTGCCAAGATGTCACTCAAGCTCTTTTACACTTACTCAAGACTGCTACAATTTGATGACTGAGAGTCTCGAACCGCAAGATGTGTGACGGAGAAACTGGCAGCCATAAGAGGGGTCTGGGACAAGTGGTTGGAGCGGCTACCAGTCCTCTACAACCCAGGGACTGGCGTGACAATGGACGAGCAACTGGTTCCATTCAGGTAGTGTATGTATAGGTTATCTTGGGTTTTTCCAAGGTTTTGTCCTTTCTAGGGAGTTTTTCCTAGCCACTGTGCTTCTACACCTGCATTGCTTGCTGTTTGGAGGTTTTAGGCTGGGTTTATGTACATGTGTTGTATTATGTAATATCAGCCGATGTAAGAAGGGCTTTATGAATACATACAATAAATTTCAATCAATCAAATGTATTTATAAACCCCTTTTTACATTAGCAGTTGTAAACAAAACATCCAACCTAAAACCCCATTGAGCACGCAACAACAGGGTGGAAGCACGGTGGCTAGCCCTATGGGGGCTGGATTGTAGGAAGAAACCTAGTGAGGAACCAGGCTCAAAGGGGTGACCAGACCTCTTCTGGTTGTGCTTTTTTAGAATACTATTAATAATGAATAAATTCACATGGGCTGTGTCCAGAGTCTATAAAGTCTAATCTAGGTCAGAAGCATGACCATATTTGCAGGACTATGACAGTCCAGGGTGGGTTGATTAGGGGGTCAGCAGGGGTTCAGGATCGTCTAGATCTGGGTTGGGAAAGGGGTCAGCAGAGTGGCAGCTGGAATCGTCAAGTATTGGCTTGTTCTGCGGCACAACCAGGAGGGCTCGGGACAAAGTCTTCTGAGCCTGGTACTCCACAGGTGTAGGCCGAGACCTTCTATGTCCTGCTATGTTGAAACGCAACAGGTGACAAGGAAAGTTAGAGAGTGCATTCCTTAGAGTTATGGAGGAGAACTAACCCTACTCCCACGGCACAATAATATAGCAGCATAAAACTGTGTCAGACAGGGGTGTCCAAGATATTAATCCACCCACATTGCAGACATCAACCAACCGCAACCAAGCGCTTTAAGATTTAAACCAGGCTAAAACATGTCTGTGTAGCCCAACAGGGGTTTCCAATCTCTCCAAGAGTAGGGAGTGATCAATAGTGTCAGAAGCAGCACTTAGATCAAGAAGCAGGAGGACAGATGCGGAACCTTTGTCTGAGACCATTTGAAGGTTATTCATCACCTTCGCAAGTGCAGCCTCAGTGTTATGATGCAGCATTTTACAAATGTTATTTGTCTTCAAAAAGGCATTAAGTTGTTGAGAAACAGAGTTTTGAAAGGAACGGGAGGTTCGATAATGACCTATAATTCTTCATTAAATCTGGATCCAAATTTGATTTTTTTAGTAGATGCTTTATTTCTTCTATTTTTATTAAGTTTGGTACACTTCCAGCGGACAGGGAGCAATTTATTATGTTCAACATCGGCTGACCTAGCACTTGGAGTAGCTCCTTAAGTAGTTTTGTTGGAATCGGGCCTAATTGACAATTTGTGGGTTTAGAACTTGTTACTAATTTAGTGAATGTGTCAAACGATACAGGAACAAAAAATTAAAGTGTCCTCATTGATACCAGGTCAGCGGAGTTCTGTGCATTCTTAGGACCAGTAAATGTTTGAAGACTCAGTTATTTGTTTTCTAATGGTGAGGATCTTTTCATCAAAGAAGTTCATGAATTCATTACTGCTGAAGTGAAGACTCGTTTCGATTGTTGAATCGCGCCAACTTTCTGGAGGCTTGCTTGTGTGATCTAGTATTGTCTGTGTACCAGGGAGCAAGTTTCTTGTTGCCTATTTCTTTAGTTTAGAGTTTAAATTCTCAAATTGACCGTTTTCAGATTTTTTGCTTTGTCATCAATGTGTGAAAGTAACAAAGAAAGTAGTAAGAAAACTATTTGTAGTCTGAGAATTTATATTACAGCTTGTGAAGGTTTTTTTTTTTTTAACGGTAAATGTGATAAGACAGCGGTACGATATTCCAGGGTGATTGGGAAAACAACATTTATTTCTTATGACAGGATTAAGTCTAAGGTATGATTGTGGCAATGCGTTTGACCTGAGACATGTTGGACAAAATCCATTGAATCAATTATGACTTCAAAGGCATTTTGAAGAGGGTCATTGGACTTTTCCATCTGAATATTGAAATCACGACACCAAATCCAGCTACGCTTGGAAGATGCAAAAAGATTACAAACTATATCAATCTCTTGTGACATGATTAACTGCCCCACTGATGAAGTTTATTATGTACTGACTAGCCCAGTTCTGAAGGACAATAAGTGGTATTGAACCCATCTAAATACAGTAAAGAGCGCTATGTGTTTCTCACCATTGGTTATCCAAACCATGTGTATAGATATAGTTGTCTTGGTAATTCTTGCCCTGTTCATTTTTCCAAATATTTGGGTGTTTCAGTAATAACCAAGGCCCCAATACCTGTTTCCTTGTTTACAGGAATTTGATCATGGACACATTTACAGCAATAGGCAAAATAGAATGGCACAAGACACGATTTTGGCCCCCTAAGATTGTGTCTGTAGGTGTACTTTCATATCTATTGCAACACAAAAATGTTGTCCTAGAAACTGATAAAGGCATTAAAGATCTTCATACAGTACATGGGTGGGACCCATTCTTAGGGTTATCCTCTAAGAATGGTCCCTGGAGAATGAGAATCTATAAGTTATTGACTACAGTATTAGCTGCTTTTGCTTTATTGTTTGTTTTTTGTATACTGCTGTCATGTAATAAATAAAACTGTATGTTTCCAAGGTTGCACCAGTGATGATCCAGACGCATGTTAATGAAGATCCAGTCATCTCAGATTTGTTTCAAAAATGGTTAAAAGTTAACAGTATGTTATTTTTCATCTTAAAGGGTGGATTGTGTCGTGGTAATTCTATTGATTTGATATACATTGAGTTTAAGGAAACTTTATGTCTGTACAAGTAATAGGAATGTGTGCTGAGTAAAGCAACGCCATAAATATAGGAGAGGGCATCTGATCCTTTGTGTGTTAGGTTTCTAGTTAATGACGATCATGTGTTGAAAGTTGTCAGCAAAGACAGAGACATCTGTTAATAGGTTAAAGCCATCTTTGTATCGGTACTCTTCTTGTAACCCATCTTGTGACTCTTCTTAGTTTGAACAGTCATCTATGGTTTCCTTAGTCCCCTTGGGGAAGCAGGGGGAACATACTTCCCTTTGAGTATAACCTTATAATAGATGCAATCAAGGAAACATTTGTTGTCAATATGGGACAGTTGTGCAGTGTCTTGACACGCCCCTAGACTGTATAAGAACTGATGATTTTCCTGTGATAAT
Organism: Novumbra hubbsi; assembly: GCA_016801125.1. Lineage (NCBI taxonomy): Eukaryota > Metazoa > Chordata > Actinopteri > Esociformes > Umbridae > Novumbra > Novumbra hubbsi. The sequence goes on from JACXGK010011573.1 coordinate 3,655, forward strand.
TTAGAGATATATCTCTGTTACCTTAATGGTAAGGAACTATGCTCTCCTTGCAAGTTATTTTCATTAAACTGTTAACCCATTTAATCCCACATTTTTCCCAGACATGAAAATATCCAAATCATGTGTCATTAGTAACCCTTTCAAACAATCAATTATTATTATTTGAAATTTTAAAGGAAAAGTAGGTAAAAAGGTATGTTTTATGGTCAGTCACAATTGTGCATATATCAATACTAGACACCTTAAAGAGGATGTATCTTTGTAAAAACATTATGTTAACATACTTTCCTAACCTTTTGTTTGGGCGCTTTGATGCAGTCATCTCCTCATGGTACATTCAGGCAGTAAACAGCTCTGGTCATGTGACAATTTACACTTAATGTGACACTGCTCATATTTATTTGAGACCCTTTATTATTTTAATATTTGCTGAAAATGCATTGACATTGACTTTTTATAGCCTCATAACAAAAAATGTTTTTGTTGTTCTCTATTTACAGTGCATTTGGAAAGTATTCACAGGGCTTTACTTTATCCACATTTTGTTATGATACAGCCATATTCCAAAATGGATTAAATTCATTTTTTTCCTCAAAATTTTACACACATTAACCCATAATAATGTGAAAAAAGCTTTTTTGTAATTTTTTCAAATCTATTGAAAAATAATAAATCACATGTACATAAGTATTTACAGCCATGACACTCAAAATTGAGCTCAGGTGCATCCTGTTTCCACTGATCTAAAATACAGCAGCCTTTTTACCCGAACTCTTAACACTAAACTTAAACTTAACCCCCAACCCTGACCAATAAGGCTAAAAGCCTACACCATTTTGATGGATGTTGGTCCTGAAAAGGTTTTGCTAACAATTGTATATGTTTAACATTTGTTACTTATATTCACATACAGTGTACATTACATTTTTATTTGGTAGCTGAGGTGTATGGGATTCTGTAGTGGTTTAGTAAAAATGCTTTTAATTTCCATTGTAGTTTTGTTTCATTTCCTTATTAAACCAAGTGGGGAGATCCCAAGGATGTGTAAGTCAAATTCCAGTGTGATTGTACTAGCTTAAAAAAAACGAAGTTGTGAAACACTGTGGAATGCTTGAGTTTCTCAAGTCTATTAAAATATTCATCATGTAAGCAGACAAAATTAGCGGAGACTTCATTTAATGTAAACACTGCTGGCTAAATCAGAAATTACCTTTAAATAGCTATAAGGTAGTTAATAACACTTTTGCCATATTGCCGTAAATATTTTGTAAAATACAATAGTATTAAACAATATCTAGCAAATATATTAAACAGTTTAAAATTTGTCCTCAAAACCCTGGCTAGAAAACTCTTTTAATGCTGAGCCCAGTACTCAACTCCCAGTCGTTGAATTCTGTAGGTACTTCAAAAAAGTTTGTCTCCCTGTCTGTGGCTTTTCTAATATCTCCTTCATGTTTGAATGTTGAGTTTTGAAGGACCTTTGGGCCTTTTGTTGGTGCCTGGGTGGTGTGATGAAGTTTGCACTTCTAGATTACTAATCCAGCTGCACTCACAGGGATATTCAAACACTTGAATATTATTTGTACCCTTTACCTAATCAATGCATTTGTATTACTTCATCTCTTTTTATCCAGAAAATGTGACAGTCCTTTTAACCAGTTGTTAAACTGGGCGAGAGGCAGCAGGAGCTGAGCTTCTGCACATATGGTAGAAATTAGACCTTGGGGGAGCGGAGTTCCCTTCCACTGGCCAGCAGTTTAACATTTTAAATACATTTATTTAGATTCTGATTCTAAATAAAGTTAAAGTAATAAAAATCTAAGAATATAAAATAATGGAAAAAAACTGGAAGTAAAACTATCTTGAATGTCTGGTTTAGTCATTGTGAAAGTTCCCACTTCTCAGTCAGCATGTAGTTGTTCATACATTCTGGAAAGCGGGTAAACCGGCATTGTGAAAGGCATTTCCGTATGGTATAAAGGGTGATCTCTAGTCATGTACGCAACAACAACAAGATAAAACAAGATCGTGGACACAGCAGAATGCTCTGCAAGGTATAACATCAAGTCAGCATTTTACTGACAACTTTAATTTCACAATAGTTTGTGACACGGTAGAGTAAGTCGAATATTTATTTGCACATAGATTATATTACTGAGATAATAAATCATTTAGACTTTTGGGATCTGTGGCTACTGTGTACTGAGATATCTAAAATTAGAAACTTGTAATTTACTGCTGTGTGGATGAATATAAAATGTAAAATCTCTGTCTTCAAGCGAGTTTCGGAGAGTTTTGGTGCAGCCATCTCCAACCTCAACGTGGCTCACCTAACAGATACAGTAATTCAAAGGAGTAAGAGGATGATTCTGGACACACTGGGAGTGGGGCTAATAGGGACAAATACAGAAGTCTTCAGGAAGGCTCTTAAGTACAGTCAGGTAAACTATACTACTGTAATGTACTTCATATCAGGTAATGAAGGCAAACAGAGTAGAGAAGACTTTGTTTCAGACAACCAACTTGCATTTAATATGTCTTCAATATCTCTGCACATACAGAACAGTATGAATATAGTTTTAATGTAGTATTTCATGTTTGTTTCCAATTGAAATTGGACCTTTTTAAAAACAATTTAATTAAATTTTTATAGATATGGCATGTATTTTGTCTTACTTCCTATTTTACATTATTTAAACAGGCTAGTTATAACAAGGAATTGAATACAATAAAAGCCTGTACAAAATATACATTATAAAACTCATTAATAAGTGTAATGAAATTGAACATGTCATACATTTTATAAATTGTATATTGAACAAATAATCAAACTCTAAATACTCAAAATTACCTGCTATTCGGACTTAAAATCATTTGGCAGATTATTCTACTTTGTGGCAAATAGGCAGTTAGTCAAAAGCGAATTAGTTAGTCAAAATTGGGGTATCAAGTACCGACCAGTATATGCAATGCGAACAATACATATATGAAAATAGTAAATCTATCTCAAAAAGTATTCACTATTTGGACTACATATTATATATTTCTTTGCCACTGGGCAACTAAAAAATTGCCATAATCTCAAAGTGAAAAACCCCTTTACATGATTCTTCTCTCCATTTCTTAATACTGGACTTCACTGAGCCCCCATTATATTAAATGCCTTATTATATTGTGCATATGAAGAAGCCTATTTGTTATAGTACACTCTATAATTGTTATTCATGTACGCATTTTACGTTTTTGTCAAAAACTTAAATTCATTTTGAATTAATTTTGTAAATCAATAAACTGGAAAAAGATATGCCTGACCAAAGGCAGTATAGCAGTTAGTCCTTCTGACTTGATAAAAGTGTTTATTATGTATGTTCATAGTGGTTCAAATCAGTGGAACGAAGCAGTGTGTGGGGTGGATCAAAGCTGACACTTTCACCCCAGTATGCTGCTTTTGTTAATGGCATAGCGGTAAGATATCCCACAAACTGTAAACCCCCATACTGTACACTTATCATGCGGTTACTTTTAGCTGCAGCTTTCATTTGCATTATCATACATTTAAAAACGATTTTACTTATATTGCTCTGTGGTAAATCTAAAGATTTAAAGAAAGAAATTTGTCAAAAGTGTTTAGTACTTTCTGTTTCATTGAAAAGTGTTATGGGAAGCCGAACAGATTTGAAATATGTGCCTCAGAAGAGGTTCCAGCTCTTGCAAACCTGGTGTGAAGTTTTTGTACTTAGGCCATAAGTACATTTTGGTCATCAGGAATTTGGAAGAAAATGTATAATTATACCTCAACTGGGTTGGGTTAGGTTGGGCACATTGTAGCAATTTTATAACAAAACATTTGAACATTTTGTTTTATTAATCTGGTTCCTATTTTAGGTGGTTGCAATGTTTAGAAGCAAATGCATTTAGTGGGCATCAGATATTTTTGCCTGTAATAAGTAATTGTATCATCTTTCTTCATTCTATTTAAATCTCAATGAATCTCAGGTGCATTCTATGGACTTTGATGATACGTGGCACCCTGCAACCCACCCTTCGGGTGCAGTGCTCCCTGCCCTAATGGCCCTGGCAGAGACTCTGCCCATCCAGCCTTCTGGCCAGGACTTGCTGTTAGCCTTCAATGTGGGCATTGAAGTTCAGGGACGACTCTTGAGGTTCTCTAAGGAGGCTCACAACATACCTAAAAGGCAAAAAATTCAATTAATTTGGGTTTGTGGGCATGATTACAATTTCCTACATTGTATTTCACATATATTATCTAATCAAGTGAATTAAAAAATACATACCAGCTTCAGGTTCTGATATCTTCCCCAATCCTATTCTCTCCCCTAGGTTTCACCCACCAGCTGTGGTGGGAGTAATGGGAAGTGCGGCAGCCTCAGCTAAGCTCCTAGGCCTCTCCCCTGCCGAGTGTGTCCATTCCCTGGCTATTGCTGCCTCCTCCGCAGGGGCTCCCATGGCCAATGCAGCTACCCAGACCAAACCCCTCCATATTGGCAATGCCGCCTGCAGAGGCCTAGAGGCTGCCCAACTGGCCCGTCTGGGTCTGAAGGGGAATGAAACCATCCTCGATCATGAGTCTGGTTTAGGCGTATTCTACCCAGACTATAGTCCCTCAGAGTTCCCTTGTCCCAGCAGTGGATTTCAATGGGTTCTGGAGGACCAGGATGTGGCCATCAAGCGCTTCCCAGCCCATCTGGGAATGCACTGGGTGGCGGATGCTGCCTTGGCAGTACGGGCAAAGCTTAGAGCCTCTGGAGTCCCTGATCTCAGTCAGGTCCGGAAGGTGGTGCTCCAAGTGCCTCCATCCAGGTACATTGACTGCCCCTTCCCAGCCACTGAGCACCAAGCCAGGCATTCGTTCCAGTTCAATGCCTGCACAGCCCTGCTAGACAATCAGGTGTCCGTGGGGTCTTTTAGCATGCATCAGATTGAAAGGCTGGCTCTGAGGGAGCTTCTAAATAAGGTTAGAGTTGAGAACCCCCAAGACAACCACCCAAGCTTTGACAAAATGTACTGTGAGGTGAAAGTCGAGATGGAGAACGGTGAGGAGATCACAGCCAGGTGTAATACTTTCTACGGCCACTGGAGAAAGCCATTGAGTCAGGAGGATTTAGTGGAAAAATTTGAGACTAACGCCTCCAGTGTGTTAACCAAAGAAGGGATTGACGGGGTTGTGGACATTATAACAAATTTTGAAAAGAGCCCAGACTGTACATTGTTGCGATCATATCTGCAGATGAGCATGCCAACAACTTGTTTCTACAGAAAACCTTGTCTAACCAAAATCCCAGCATTAAACTAAAACATATGTCTGAATAGACACAAATATACAGCTCTGGAAAAAAGGTAAGAGTCCACTGCAGATTTTTCTTTACTTTCCAAAAAAGTTGAAAAGGAATATTTTGAGTTAGGACAAAGATGTTCAATGTAAGAGACAACCCATTGCAAATTAATCCCTTGATCCCTTTTCCTCACTCAAAACTTTCCTCATCAAATTATTTGGAAACGAAAAAAATGGTGCAGTGGTCTCTTATTTTTTCCAGAGCTGTATACTGTCACAATTGACAACAATAGAGTATAAATATAATTATTTTAAGCATAAATTCAGTCTTGTCAAAAACTGAGACTTGCTAAACTTCAGAAGATTGAGGACATTTGCATAGCAATATATAGATGACATTGCCATTAAAAACAACTGCCATTTTTATCCAGTCAGCTAAGTAGGACTTTAATGGTTTCATTTCTCTGTATAAAATAAAGTAAAATAAAAATATATTATTTGCCGATCATATTTGATCTTTAGCAGGTCATCAGAACAGATCAGATAATTAAGTTAGAAGTTAAATTCATTTGTCACTACCAGCCTCTACTTTTCTATGGAAATATCTTCAATGTCCTAATATCTTGCAAGCCTCGTTTTTACATTAATTTGACTTAACTTAAACTTAACTTCATAGTAAGAAAGTTAAAAGATTGTGTCCTCTTCCCATCTTTACGGTTATACAACCGGACCACAGTCCATTGCAGCAAACAAATTGAGTTGGATGTGTCTAGTTATATCCATATATAAAATACAATGAATGACTCTTTGGCACTAATTTGATCTTTAATGTTGTTTACTGAGGTCTATTTTTTATATACATTGTTTTTCCTGTGTCAAAATTAGGCAAATGTGGTACTCTAAACGCCACTACCCCACACACCAATAAAATAAAATTCTTATTAATTTGATTTGCATTAAAAAGGCGGTCAGTTCTGTGACTTCATCAATGAGCTTGGCATGCTGATTAGTTCATTCCCAGCTCACCACTCATATTCTTCAGTGATTTTGTGTAATACAAAACAAAAATAGAAAACAAAACATCATAATTACCTAGCATTCTTCCAATACCTCCTCACTACTTTCTCTTCCACCGTATCTGCTGCTAAAGCAACTACCCATCACTTGATATTCAAAGCTTTTTCCACTAACCCCAGGAAACTGTTTTCCACCTTCTCCTCACTCCTTAACTCTTTCTCCACCATCCTCCCCCTCCCTGATTACTTTGTCATCCGCTTTCAAAAGAAGGTTGATGATATCTATACAGCGTTCACTCCAACTGGTTGCTCACATGCCAAACCTGGCCACACATTTCTTTTCAAAAGATTTTCTTCAATCTTACCAGATGATATCCTGTGGCTATGGATGGATTGCTGCCGGACAACATCGCCTCTTGATCATGTCCTCTCCTCACTTCTCCTCATAAGATTTTCTCCTATTCTTTACCTCTCTTACCATCCCTTTGCTGAGCACTGGCTGTGACTTAAACAAGATTGCCAGAGTTGTTCCCCTCTTAAAAAAGTAAACAAAACAACAGGCCAGTGTCAGGTCCTGGCTGGGGGCCTCTGGCCTTATCTACGTGTCTGGGGCTCAGCCAGGACCAGACACAGCCTGGTGGATCTGCCACCAGGTTTATTCTTTCCAATTGGGGTCAGCTGTGCCCAGCTGTCCCTAATTGGGGAGCATATTTAAGTTGCAATCATTTGTTTGCCGTTGTGGATCTTTGTTTGTGTCAGTCTGTTTTGTGGCGCCTCAGTTTACGGTTTGTCTCTCCATTTATTGTTTTGCCTTGTTTGAGTTTATTTGCATGTGAAGTTAAACTTGTGAAAGAGAAAACAAATTAGATTCAACTTTATTGTCATTGAACAGTACAAGTACAGAACAATGAAATGCAGTTAGCATCCAAACAGAAGAGCAGAAAAGAGCAGTGCAAAAATGTTGTGCAGAAATGTTGTAAAGGGCAGTGTGTCAATGTACAGGTGCCCCAATGTATGGGTCTATGAATGAAGCACAGTGTATAGTTGTGCAAATGACATGGTTAAGTAATGTGCAAAAGAAATGTAGTGTATAAATGTGCAAATGGCAAGGTTAAGTGATGTGCAATAAGCAATGTACAAAGTGCAGCTGGCCGTACAAACGGAATGCATTAGTGCAAGGGTCAGATGAGGTGTCAAGGTAAATATGCAATAAGAAGTACAGACAGTATACATTGTGCAAATGGCAAAAACGATAAGGTAGCATGTGCAGAATAAAAGGAAGCCTATCGTAGAGACTCCGAGTTCAGTAGGGTAACAGTAGCTGTGAAGAAACTGTTCCTAAGCCGGCTGGTGCGAGAATGAAGAGACCGGTACCGCTTGCCAGATGGCAGGGGGGCGAACAGTGTGTGACTCGGGTGTGAGGGGTCCCTGATGATGCCACGCGCTCTCCGCAGACAGCGCTTGTGCTGGAGGTCTTTGATGGCGGGGAGCTGGACACCAATGATGCACTGGGCGGTTTTCACCACCTGCTGCAAGGACTTCCAGTCGGCCGCAGAGCACCCGTTGTACCAAACTGTAGCACAGTTAGTCAGGATGCTCTCGACTGTGCAGCTGTAAAAGTTTACAAGGGCCAGGTTGTTGTCTGCGCACCAAGCCACAAGGTACTTGACCTCCTCTCTGTAGGCTGACTCATCGTTGTCGCTGATAAGGCCAACCACCGTGGTGTCGTCCGCATTTTTGACGATGGTGTTGGAGCTGTGCAGAGGGACGCAGTCATGGGTGAAGAGAGAGTACAGGAGTGGGCTAGATACACAGCCATGTGAGACACCAGTGTTCAGGGTCAGGGTGGAGGAGGTGAGGTTGTCTAACCTGACAGACTGGGGTCTGTTGGTAAGAAAGTCCAGAGTCCAGTTGCAGAGAGAGGGGCTGGTCCCAAGGTTGTGGAGGTTGATAACTAGTCTAGAGGGGGTGACCGTGTTGAATGCCAAGCTGAAGTTAATGAACAGCATCCTTACATATGAGTTGGTTTTGTCCAAGTGGGTCCGGGCAGAGTAAAGAGTAGTGAAGAATTTGTAGTAGAATTTGTGGGGTTTTTGTCCACCTGAATCTTGAGGATGGACCACAAGTTTTTAATGGGTTTAAGGTCTGGGGAGTTTCCTGGCCATGAACCAAAATGTTTAATGTTTTGTTTCCTGAGCCAATTATTTATCACTTTTGCCTTATGAAAAGGTGCTCCATCATGCTGGAAAAGGCATTGTTTGTCACCAAACTGTTCTTGGATGGTTGGGAGAATTTTCTCTCTGAGGATGTTTTGGTACCATTCTTTATTCATGGATGTGTTCTTAGGCAAAATTGTAAGTAATTCTTTGCTGCCCTTCCTGACACCAGGCCATCCTCCAAAAATCTTTAGCTCACTGTCCATGCAGATGCACTCACATCTGCCTGCTGCCATTCCTGAGCAAGCTCTGCACTGATGGTGTACCAAACCCCCTGCTGAAACAACTTTAGGAGACGGTTGCTTGCTGGACTTTCTTGGGCGCCCAGAAGCCTTCTTCACAACAATTGAACCTCTCTCCTTGAAGTTCTTGATTATCCTATAAATGGTAGAATTAGTTGCAATCTTACTAGCAACAATATCCTGCACGTCATCATTGCCGGTAACCATGGTTAAAAACCCACCAAGCTTCCAGTCTGTTATTGTAACTCAATCTGCATGACAGAGTGATCTCCAGCTTTGTCCTCGTCAACACTCTCACCTGTGTTACTGAGAAGATCACAGACATTATGCCAGCTGGTCGTTTTGTGGCAGGGCTGAAATGCAGTGGAAATGTTTTTTGGGGGATTAAGTGCATTGTCATGGCAAAGAGGGACTTTGAAATGAATTACAATTCATCTAATCACTCTTCTTGACATTCTTGAGTATATGCAAATTGCCATCATAAAAACTGTGGCAGCAGACTTTCTGAAAATTCATATTTGTGTCATTCTCAAAACCTTTGGCCACTGCTATAGGTTGTTGAATAAGCCTGGCCAGAAAATGTGAGGGCAATTGCAATACAGAACTATTCTTATTATCATTATAAGATTCTTTATTAAAATACCTAAATGCAAATATTGTTTCTGGTTGTGGTATTTGATTGCTAGATATAATAGGATTGGTCACTCTTTCTGTATTATAATTAATGATAAAGCTGGTGAATGACACTGACTATGTAATACCTGACCATGTAATTATACAATAGCTCTTTAAATGTGATTAACAGGTGAATATATAATCAAATTACTTATCTAAAAGTATCATAACACCTTACTTTCTACAGCAGGTAACTAAGTAACATAACTAGTTACTCTTTGGGAACTACAACTAACTAACTGACTCACACAGGAGAGAAACCATTTAGCTGTGACAACTGTGGGAAAAGCTTCAAACGGAAAGGAAAGTTGAGCATGCACCTATTGACAGTGGCAAGAACCTTCACAATGAATGAAACACATGGTTATATGTCGTGGAGCTCCGCCCCCTAGAGGGCGTTAGCGCCGATTATTTTTTTAACTGACGTCATCAAGAAAATATGATTTTTTTGTTCCTGGAACGTTTACCTTCTGGACATGATCCTTCTTCCTCTTCGGTGGATCAGACGTTGAAGGGGGAGAGGGGGGATGTTCCTTCGGGCTGTCTCCCTTGGACCCATGAACCCATACTTCCTCAGCCCTTCTTCACAGGTGCGTGGCGTGTTTTTTTTTTCCAACGTGACACGAAGAGAGGACGTCGTCAAAAGGCTTGCCAAATCCTACATTCCCTTACTAGGGTCGTAGTGAGACACAAAGTGAGGCTCTCTGTGGAGCTAGCTCTGTGAATCACTCCCTCCCGGGCTAAAGGCTAGCTGGGCTAAAAAGCCTGCCATTTTTCCAGGTCGCTGCCAGTGTGCGTGGGAGGTGTTATGGCTATGTCTGTGGTGAGACATCGTCACCTATGGTTTCCTTGTCTTCGTTGAGGGTCGCAGAGGGTCGCAGAGAATCAAGGCAGAGATCAACGCAGAGACCAACGCACCGATGTCCTCTTCGGGATTATTCAGTGAGACTACCACGACGATGATGACCACATCTTGAGGGACGCAGAGAGCGCTCCGCTGATCTTTGCCTCTTCAGGATTTTCTATGATATTTCCAGATGTGTGGCTGAGCCGTGCGACGTCGCCGGCTTGCCCCTTGGTTTTCTGTGAATAAAAATAAGGTTGATCTTTACTCTGTCTCGGTGGAGCTGTTGTCTATTCGAACACAAGCTTCGAGGTCTGAGTTAATGTTCGTTTCCCTCTCATTGCTCCCCCTCCGTCTGGGATAGTTTAGCAACTCCATTGGTTACCGCAGTCACAACTATGGTTCCTCTGGTTATGAGCAGTGGCTTCGAGTCAACAGTGCCCTCCGCCTGGACTATGCGCCCCTCGAGACGAATGCGTTCGCTCAACATTCATGGCCGAAGGGGGTTGCTATGCGCTTTCCCCCCACAGACATACATCGCGCAGCTGTTGGTGCGAGTGAAGGTGGATCGTTTGTCCGTAATTCTGATAGCTCCGGACCGCACGGCAGCGGTCTGGTATCCGGAGTTGATACAGATGCTGGTGAGGTCACCTTGGCCCCTCCCTATGCGACGGGATGCTCTCTCAGGCGGAGGGCACGATCAAACGCTCACCAATGTTACGCGGGCCGTTGGCAGCCTGGTTCCTGAGAGTGACAGGTTAGTACGCTGCGGGGTGTCCGGTCTTCCCCACAGCTGTTTACAGTGGGGCAAAAAAGTATCTAGTCAGCCACAAATTGTGCAAGTTGTCCCACTGAAAAATTTCATCATATGTACACTTCAACTATGACAGACAAAATGAGAAAAAAATATCCAGAAAATCACATTGTAGGATTTTTAATTAATTTAATAGCAAATTATGGTGGAAAATAAGTATTTGGTCAGTAACAAAAGTTTCTCAATACTTTGTTATATACCCTTTGTTGGTAATGACAGACGTCAAACGTTTTCTGTACGTTTCACAAGGTTGTCACACACTGTTGCTGGTATTTTGACCCATTCCTCCATGCAGATCTCCTCTAGAGCAATGATGTTTTGGGGCTGTTGCTGGGCAACACGGACTCCCTCCAAAGATTTTCTATGGGGTTGAGATCTAGAGACTGGCTAGGCCACTCCGGGACCCTGAAATGCTTCTTACGAAGCCACTCCTTCGTTGCCCGGGCAGTGTGTTTGGGATCATTGTCATGCTGAAAGACCCAGCCATGTTTCATCTTCAATACTCCTATACTCATCTGACCATATGACAGTCTCCCAATCTTCTTCTGGATCATCCAAATGCTCTCTAGCGAACTTCAGAAGGGCCTGGACAGCAGGGGGACGCGTCTGACACTGCAGAATTTGAGTCCCTGGCGGCGTAGTGTGTTAAGCTTTGTTACTTTGGTCCCAGCTCTTTGCAGGTCATTCACTAGGTCCCCCCGTGTGGTTCTGGGATTTTTGCTTACCCACGGGGAAAGATCTTGCGTGGAGCCCCAGATCGAGGGAGATTATCAGTGGTCTTTTATGTCTTCCATTTCCTTGCTCCCACAGTTGCACCCACAGTTGATTTCTTCACACCAAGCTGCTTACCTATTGCAGATTCAGTCTTCCCAGCCTGGTGCAGGTCTACAATTTTGTTTCTGGTGTCCTTTGACAGCTCTTTGGTCTTGGCCATAGTGGAGTTTGGAGTGTGACTGTTTGAGGTTGTGGACAGGTGTCTTTTATACTGATAACAAGTTCAAACAGGTGCCATTA
>JACXGK010011574.1:0-15757 GCA_016801125.1 Novumbra hubbsi
CTTGTCACACTGAATGACATTTGTTATTTGGAGAGTAGCAAAAAAAAAAGCAGTGTCGTTGGACAAGGCTATTTGAATGTGCACAGTATGGTAGTTAGAGGTATTTCAGTCCCATAAAATATTTAATCAAACAATAAAAAGGCAGTGATTAAACTGACAAACTTCTATGAGAGTGAAGTCACAGTTTAGTAATTGAATTGTTTATATATTATTAAAAACACATTTTAAGATATTTAACCCATTGCTTTTATCACATGTAGATTGAGAAAGCCTTAATTACATACATTTACAGTGGGCTTGATATCCAGAGTTTTAGTAGTGTGATACAATGTGAAAACTATTTAAGATTAAAATGCTGCCAAAATGAACACTGGCAAAAGACATAGCACTCCAACTTCATCCAAAGTCTGCTTGGGCTGAGTTCGTCAGGTGAGTGAGTGTTACTCCCCTCCAGTTAAAATCACAAACACAAGGCGCTCTCTGGTTACTGGCGTTTATTTGCACATATATTCTTGAACGTGCTGATAAACGTGCTCCGTGAAAACTAGACAAATAAACAAATCGTTATAAATATGGTGCAATACAAACATTCTCATAGAGAATAATAACTAGTTAACAGTTATTACAACAAAAATGACAAACTATTACATTGCGTCCATATGCGCTGTTCTTAACATATCAACAATATCTACTTCACGAGATTAATAATAAATGCAGAAGAACACATAGAACCTTGCATACCTCATTGGCCGCATTAACTCAAAGGGGGTAAACTTTACACATTAACTACTTGCTTCAAATTAACATCCATCTTCCGAGTCAGACAGGTGCTCTTCTTCCCGCCATGCACAACATGTGTCTGTTGTCCAGCTGTGTACTGGCAGTTAATTAACACAGATAGTGCTGTTTAATTATATTAAGTTGTAAAAATATACATTTACTCCAAAATGTAACATAACATATAACTGAACAACTGAAAATAAATAAATAAATTTCAATTATAAGCTATTACATTTTGTTTAAAAATCTCCTGGTTGCACCTCCTATTATTTTCTCGCCTTCGAACATCTAAAAATTTATAAAAATATGCAAGTACAACTTTCTGATTACAACACATACACTCAACAGTCCTAACGCACAGGTGGGATAACCAGATCCCACACACACACAATGAACAGATTGAAATGTTCCTAAGCACTAGGTCTTCTTAACCTGGTCCTTCTCCAAAAAAACATCTAGATAGTCTTCATGGATAGGCTCACCATCAATGAACAGGCCAACACTTAAATTTGATACATTCATTCAAATTAAATGTATCTTACCAAATGGTCTGCTAACAGAGACAAATAATCATAGTCTCTGCACAAAACAATGTGATTTATATTTTTTTCTTTAAGATATTTCTTAATTCTTCAGATAGTTATTCTAATACTTTGTTCAGTATAGGGAAATCAATCTAGTAAGGCTTGCTAAAATGATGTGTCTTCAAAAAGTCTGCTTGCAACTTTAACTGACTGTCTGTAATTCAGGGGCGGAGCATAACCATTTGTGGAATCCTGATTGGCTAAAACTCAAGTAACTATCCCTTTAGATTTCACAAAACATTTTCTTAATTATGTGACATGTGTTACACTTACCTTTTACAAAGTAAGTCCCGTAGTCGAAGTCAGTGCCATTTAGTAGCTAGCATTTTGAGGCGGCAGCCATTTACATGGTTGCTAGGCAATCGACGTTCAGTTTGGCTAAGTACCATTCGGCCAGTGTGGCAATGTTCTAAAGCGTAAATATTTCCTAAACCTTGCAACGAAACCTTCCACAAAACAATAGAAACGCAATCGGAAACAAGACACACATTTTTCATACCTGTCATGTCTCCGAAGTCCAAGAACTGAAGGAGGAGTTAGGGTGGCTATAATAATAAATCAATAAATATATATATGAGATGGCATATAGTGGGGGGCTTCCCCACTTAAATATACAATCAAAAGAACATGGAACGAATAAACACATCATATCGAGAAGGAAAGCAATAAAATAACAATAAAAAATGTAAAACTTTGACCCTCCCTCAATTTTCTAAATTCTTTTGGGGAATTATCTTAAAAGCACTAGCTCTACCTGCTTAAATTAGTTCTGTGTTTCAGTCCACAAGCTGGTGCATTCAAACTTTCTCAGCTTAGTGGAAACTGATGGTAACAAAACGAGGATCCAGGCCATAGACTGATTCTCCGATGGGAAAAGCCTTTACATGTTAGTGAAAAAGAGCTTTGTATACAGAAAGTGAAATCCTACTTACTCATCTCTGAGTCAGTGGCCTCATTGATATCATATCCTGTATTTCGGATGGTCTAATTGTATCTACAGCATTGTGTAATTTTACTATCTATAGACATGTAGCTGCAATCATATACATTTCCTAGATGAAGTCAGTCACAGTGCACTACATTTTATTACTGGTGACGAATACACTACACAACACTGTATTTTGAGATACAATGTGGGCTGTCCCTTATGTTCGTAGATCAAAGAGAATGGACATGGACTACCACACATCAGTGATTTCCTTCCATGTCTTCTACTCTCAGGATCTGAACAGATCCACCAATGTAGTGTTCCAGGACCACCATGTGAGCCGGAGCAAGAGGGGCCAGGTGGTAGGAAGCAGAGGAGGCTTCAGAGGCTGCACCGTCTGGCTGACCGGTAAACTGATAGCAATGGCCAATAAATACTCTGTATAGTTACATGTTGCTATTAGTGCAAAGGATTAAAATGTGACCAACTTTTGAGTATTGGATAATGTCACCAGGACACGTTCTATGTGTCTGACCCAGGTTTGTCTGGTGCTGGGAAAACCACCATAGCCTTTGCACTGGAGGAGTACCTTGTGTCCCATGGTATCCCATGCTACTCACTGGATGGGGACAACGTACGCCACGGCCTAAACAAGAACCTGGGCTTCACAGCAACTGACCGAGAGGAGAACATCCGACGTATTGCAGAGGTGGGCAAGCTGTTTGCGGACGCTGGACTCGTATGCATCACCAGCTTCATCTCTCCTTACGCTAAGGTCAGGGGTCATTTGTTCTGGTTAAAATGCATGCCATCTCAATATCAATACCATACTGTATACTGTATTAGTAATACTGTGTGTTGACAAAAACGATGACAATCCTTTTTTCCCCAAAAGGACCGTGATGTTGCAAGGAAGATCATTGAGAGTGCTGGTCTACCCTTCTTTGAGGTTTTTATCAATGCTCCTCTGGAAGTGTGTGAGAGTCGTGATGTGAAGGGACTATACAAAAAGGCTCGTGCTGGAGAGATCAAAGGTACATACTCATTTTGGAACATTGTTTATTTTGGCTTCCTGACAGCAATATATCATGCTTTGCTTTTTATAAATACTTTCTAATGACTGTTTGTATGTTTGTATGCAGGTAAAGAGTACATGCACGCTGGGGAGAGACTCCCCAAGTCCTAGCCTCATTAATGAGCTTCAGAGCTCATGGAAATCTCAAGGACACCCATTACATACACACACACACATTGCATGTACACACATGCTTATACACACAAATTGAAATTGTAATTTAAAAGCAGACTGAATGCGTACAGAATGTAGGCTCTACATACTACAGGAAAGTGAGCAGAAAAGTATGCATGATGTATTAGAATGTAAAATGTTGATCTTTAAAGGAGATGGTATCAAATCTGGCCAGGGACAGAACAATTAGGATTAGTTGAGGATAAATTGAATCTTTGTAGAAGTTGTAAAGATAATAGACAGGAAGGGCAGGTTGGAATGAGGGCTATAAAACATTGCTCTAATGCGCTTGATAGAACTTTGTGAAGAAATGCATTAACAATGTGAAAAACTAACCACACATATATTATGGGGATTGGCAAACAAGTAATATAAATACTTTTCCCACCTCTGATGTACTTAGTTAGTTGTATGCAGATCGTCTTTTCATTTCTGTTTCTCTCTCTCTTTCTGTCTAAGTTCTAAGTTTTAATAAAACAAATAAATATATTTGTTTTATTTGTTTTAATAAAACAAATAAATATAGTTGGCCTACCTGAAACCAAACCATTATGAAAATAGAAAGTAAGTTGTTTTCATTATAGGTAGCCTAATGTATAGCTATTAGCGAGCCATCTACAGTTATCGGTTACAAATTAAACACATACGATGTTTAATTTTACATTTGTATGTATGTTTTTGATTCGCAAATGGCGTTTTTTACACTAGGTTTTGGATTAGCACAGCAACAGAGTATTGTCTACTTCTAAAACTACTAAATTAAGTGTTTTGGCCCCTTGCAGTCCAACTTCAATATATCGTCTGGTGAGGTTTTCTGTGGATGGTAGTGGCTGACAGATCCTTACCTACCTCCTGAAGAGTGTTCCTGATTTGTCAGTTGTTTGTTTTCTTCTTTTTTGTTATGGTGAGCCATCTACTGTAGAGAGGTTTACCAGGTCGTTTTGGGCTTTTTTTTGTTTCCAAAATAGTTGATTTTGGCATGTCAAATATTTCGGCTATCTCTGATATTTCTGTGTAATGACTGCCAGCTTGACTTGCAATGACACTTTTTTGTTTGTCGTGTTGCCAGACACCATCAACATACTCCAAATGCAAAGGCTAAAGTCATGACCAGACAGTTTTCTTGTTAATGCAATAATAATGTTAACAAACACCAAAAACCTGCAGGAACTGCTCTCTAGCACCATAATCATTGTACCATTTCTGATCCAATTTGCTAGAAAACAGAGGCAGAAAATACCAAATATTCACTGCACTGTACTTGCATTCTCAGGCTTCACAGGGATTGACTCAGGGTACGAGAGCCCCGCAGCTGCTGAGTTGGTGCTGAAAACAGGAGAGCTCTCAGTGAATGAGTGCATCCAGCAGTTGGTGGAACTCCTTAGAGAACAGGTAAACATATCAGACAGCTTATTATACGTCATTATTTCTACAGTATGTGTTGCAAGATTTTTTTTATGTACACTCCAGGCATTGGAAAATATAACATGTGTGTTTCACCAACTAAGAATAACAGCACTGTATATTTAATATACTGTAAGTATAAGGAAATTTGGCTCACATGAGTCCCCAATTTTATAAGTGTTTCCTGTTGCAAGTGATTGTTCACACATTAACAAGCTTTCATGTGCAGTCTCTGTTCCATCCCTTGCTGTTGCCTTTGGAGTCTGAGTTTGGTGTCAATGGGTATAATCTAACATGAAGGTAGCTGTGTAAGAAAGAAAAGCAAGCAATTAGGAAGCTAAAAGAAAAGAGGAACTATTTTTTATAAAGAAAGTGACAGCTGGTGTCTTTAGCATTCTTAAACGTCCTCTGTTCTCCCTGCGCATGTGTTCTGCCTCCACGCTTTAATGTAAAAAGAAGCATCTGGGCTACAATTGTACAAGAAAATGTCACCTGACTCTTTGGACTACACTTCACAATACAACAGGACAATGACCCGATAATCACTGTCAATGTAACAAAGGAGTTCATCAGGGGAAAATAGTGGAGAGCTTGGCCAAATCAATCTCCTGTGTTAAATAAGATTAATCAT
The DNA here is from genome assembly GCA_016801125.1 of Novumbra hubbsi. Taxonomy (NCBI): domain Eukaryota; kingdom Metazoa; phylum Chordata; class Actinopteri; order Esociformes; family Umbridae; genus Novumbra; species Novumbra hubbsi. The sequence continues at coordinate 5,577 of JACXGK010011574.1, forward strand.
GCTTCTAACTTGCTGAAGAGGAGACTTATGTCAGAATCTTCCCAAAACCAGTAACAACTCAAAATGACTTCAGTAAAGCCTTGGTAAAACATGTCTAAGGATGATACAAGGAGTTTGGTGATGTCAGTGGGTTGCAGACTTACTGCTGTTATAGCATGCAAGGGATTTGTGACTTTTTAAAAATTCTAGATTTTATACTGCTTTCGTTTGCTTTAAGTTGTAATGTCCCAATACCTACGCTTGCATGAAAAGGAAGGTTGCAACAAAAAGTGCTGTTATTCTTAGTTGGTAAAACATAAAAGTATTTTAAGATTTTACTTTACTGTCCCAATTGTAATGGAGGGCACTGTTTAAGGTTTGAGTGATTTCCCTCTCCCAACACCAACCAATGGCAAGCAAATCATGGCTGGTGTAATGTAATCAGTGCTTCTGACTAATTAGCTAGGAGCATATCCCATAATGAAATAGCTCACTCATACTCTTAGAGAACTGGGGGGATGGATATACCAGACGTTTCCTATCGCTATTGTAACCAGCCACGCAAACAGCGTAGTGAGATATCAATCGCATGGTTGTTACAACACAGAGCATACAGTTCACAATGTTCTACCTCAACTTAAGAAGGTTATTATATAATAAAGATTATCCTAACTCATACAGTTTGGTATAGTTAACATAAAAATAGCTTGTCATAACGTTAATGCTAAACTACAGAATTTTTTTATTTTAGCAAGATTCATGAAACTTTGCTTCTCATATTAACTAAAGTCTTATAATTGATTAATTCTTCACCTGTTCTTTTTTCAACACTTTTCAGGCCAACCATGTCAAACATCTTAAAATATATTCCACTTCCTCTGCATTCTGACAGAATCATTAAAATATGTTTTTATCTAAGTCAGGCAAGGAATTTCTCATTATATCAGTCTTTATTGATATAAAATAATGTATGTCATTAGATATATTTGTAAATGATATATTCAAATATAAAGAATAAGCCTGGCATCAGTCCCTCACAACAGCAGCGAATGGCTGGACTACAAGTATTGTGGATAGCAATAGCAACATTTTCCAAATATACTTCTAAACACCTGTGGTATTATCTTCACACATCTACACACTGTGACCAAGGAAGCAGAGACCTGAGCCATGGCAGACAAATCAACACATTTTGAGTGACTGGCTTGTGTGGTTTTTACAGTGGCTCTGGAAGAGAATCTACTAGATGACTAAAATTGAAAATACAACACATAAAACAAACATCAAAAGAGGCAAAACAAACTTAGTCACTGTCATCCTCTCATTAAAGTTTCTTCTTTCATTGTAATTGTGCAGAGTATTGTTCCAAGAGAAATCACTGAAGAGGTTAATGAACTCTTTGTACCAGACAACAAGCTGAAGCTCGCGCAGGCCAACGCGAGCCAGCTTCCCATCATCAGTATCACCAAGGTAACATACGTCTTTACTAGCAATCTGAATGTTTTTTAGATGACCCAAATGGTCATGAATTAATATTTGTTTGGATGGGAGGCTTTGCTCACTATTGCCTCTCCTCTCTTTGTTTCTTTGATTGTATTCCTATTGAGGTCAAATCTTCTAGATAGGTACATTGTAGTACAGCACACATGGGCAAGAAAGTGGCAAGACTGAAAACAAACACCACCCCAACCCATAAGACCCCTCCTACCCACATTTAGATTAGTAGATGTTCCCACGTCATATCCTTCTCACTTTGTCCTTCTTTCATAGCCACACCTTGGTACACTCTAGCTGTGGGATTCATCTCACTTTTACCACATCACTGAATAGATATTGTTTTATTTATTATATCGATGTTTATATTCAGGGAACACCTGCCCCTGGGCAATCAAGAGTAATGAATACATAGAGCAGAAACAAATATTATAATATTACACTAGACTCTAGCAATATGCATGTAGTGATTGGGGGGGGGGGGGTTTAGCAGATGCACCAGAATATTATATTCCTAATACACTATTGTAGTTTTCAAAACCAGGCTTTAATGTCCTCTGACTAACTAACTCTATACAGGATGGAAGTATAACCTTCCTAAAGAGTCCAATGGACATCTCTCCAGTTTGTATGCTAAAAAGATCTGTGCTCAGTCACACTAACTCAAGTCCAATTTGAAAGTGCTTTTGTTACCGGAAAAATCAATGAATGAGTTCACGTCTGGTTCTCATGAATTGGCCACTAACACACCACTGGACTTAATTGTTATTTCCCTCTGATGCCACACTGCTGTTTCAATGTTTCAATGACCATTATAATTTGTAATCTAGACTGTAAATAGGCTACCCATAAGCTTTCCATTCAACATGGCCCTTAACTAATAAAACCTTCTGATTACCATATTCTCTCTGCATAATGTTTACTTCCACAGCACGCAATGATCCCTGTAATCTGATGTCTGTGGTTATATAATTCTTTCCCTGACCATTTCCCCCACTCACTCACTCATTTGCAGTTTGAAATTACCTGATAAATGCAAAACCTTGTTTCCGAGTTGAAGTACAATATAAAACCTTTCCCTAGTATCTCTTATGTCATCAGAGTTGACATGAGGTCTAGTTTCAGTCAGGTTTTCAGGGTTCTGACCACACCAAATTAAAGGTCAATGATCTACTCTTATACATTTTAAACCTGTTACATATTATACCAAACTGAGAATTCAATTTTTATCTGGTTTAATGTTTCCTACAGTTGGTACCATTACATTCCTGTCTTTGAAAATGACCACTCCTTTGTCCAAACATCTAACTAATGCTGTTAAAACTAATGCTGCATTTATTTCAAACTGAAACTACCCTTTTGCCTCAACAGTCTGATTTCACTTGACCCATGTTCTTGTATCTTGATGACTGTTATCTGATGGTCCTGACTTGTTTATTTGCCACTATAACTACTGTTTGTATACCACTACAGCTTTTGTCTTAAACCACAGATCAGGTCTAGCCACTCCTGGCAGAGCATATATTAAACAAATTTAATAATGTTGTTTCTAAATTATTACAAGAATATGTATTCAAACATAATCTATTGATTGCATAATGTTTTTGCACCCCAGAGGAGAAAGTTTTGCATCTATGTAGCAGTGAATCCTTTTATATAGTATTCAAACAACTGTGTACCTATTAGGGCAGGGGTGTCAAACCGGTTCCTCGGAGGGCCGTGTGTCTGCAGGTTTTTGTTTTTTCCTGTAAATTGGTTCCCAGTTCAGACCTAAACAACCAGGTGAGGGTAGACCTAACCAATTAGTGACCTAATTAATCAATCAAGTACAAGGTTACAGCGAAAACCTGCAGACACTCGGCCTTCCGTGGATCCGGTTTGACACCTGTGTATTAGTGTCACAAATATCCATTGTTTCGGTCAACATATTTCAGAATTAGTATGAAAAATTGAAGAACCAAAACATTTTAACTTTGTCTCAGATTTGTATAGACATGGTTTGAGATTTCAGCAGAGATGACCAGTATTTTACTTCAAATTCACGTGAAATGATTAAAACATTTTATTTACCTGAATGAATAGCATTAGCACGATGGTTGTAAGTTTAGAGGAACGGTTGCTATACCCACATGAACTGCTTGTAATTTACTTTTCTCCTGCGGAATCCTATACAGTGTCTACCAATATTTATTACATAACAGCTGTTAAAATAAATTATTGACTGTTTTCTGACAAGTTTGACATATAATCCCCTGTGCCTGTCCTGTGTAGTTAGACCTCCAGTGGTTGCAGGTTCTGGCTGAGGGCTGGGCCACTCCACTAAAGGGCTTCATGAGGGAAAGGGAGTTCCTCCAGGTTCAGCATTTTGGCTGCCTGCTTGATGGTAAAAACCACACACATTTATGATACATAAAATCCAATGTTATTAGTCAACTTCTTACTAATCACCAAACTAACCAGTAAAAGTTAAGACATAGGAATATAAAACAAATTAATACAAAAATAAACATTTTAGAAAATAGCAAAAACAATAATTCATGTGCGAAGTCCAAGTACAGGAGTATGAGGTAGTTCAGATGTATGTACTTATACAGTTACTCCAAAAGTATATGGAGAGTGCTCAACAAACATGTTCAACTAACTTTGTTTTGTGTCTCTAACTTAAACAGGAGTCAGTCAAGAAATACAGTACTGTGGGTGGATTAATCTATGCTAATTATGTTAGTAGACATAGCCAATTACGTTTTTTAACATTTTGAGCGGAAATTGTTTAAACTTGTGGAACATAGTTAGTCACTTTTGGTAGAACGCATCAAGAGTAAATTTTAGTGGTGTCGTAATCCTGCAAATCACGTTTTTTCAAATAGTTTATTATCAATAGACATTCAAGTGAATTTTAAACTTGAATACAGCAGCCTTCAAACTTTAAAGTTGGTAATATATTTTAATTCCAAGTATGACCATTTTGAATAGCAAATATTCAGTCAGTTAGTAGTGGAGCTAGGGATAATAGATAGATATGACTCAAATAAATGTCCCACCATAGCCAATAACTACATCCCTGAGTTTCCCTTGGTTTGTTCCCAAGGTCTACACAAACCCCTGTCCCTGGTCATTACACATGTTTCCCTGGTTCAGGTGGAACCATCAGCCAGGCCATACCCATCGTCCTGCCTGTTAACACAGAGGTCAAACAGAGGCTAGACGGCTGTGTGGCGCTAGCTCTGGAGTTCCAGGGATCAAGCGTTGCCATTCTCAGACAGCCAGAATTCTACGAACATCGCAAGGAAGAACGATGTGCCCGTCAGTGGGGCACTACCTGCTCTCAGCACCCATACATTAAGGTTTTGATGAACTACAGACATATACATATTTCCATGAAGAAACATTGTGCAAACTCTTGTGTGTACCTAAGAGATACGTTTTAATGAAATGAAAGTTGCAAGTTTAATTTTGTGACATGCTTTCCCTTAAATAAAATATGTTGTTTAATTTGTTTTACTACATCAATAACTATATTTTATAGATGGTGATGGAGGGAGGTGATTGGTTGGTAGGTGGTGACCTGGAGGTGCTGGGGCGAATCAGATGGAATGATGGCCTGGACCAATACCGCTTTACTCCACTAGAGCTCAAGCAGAAGTTTAAAGAAATGAATGCAGGTTACAAAAAATTCCTCTGAAAAACTGGATGGGACAAGTACAAAAATAGTAACGGCATATTTGACAAAATATTATTATTTTTCAATTTGTCTTATTAAATAAACTGAATTAGCGAAATTAATTGTTATTGCTTTATAGATGATGCAAAAATTACCATGGAATTTCATGTTTGTGTACATTATTCTCTGTGTGCAACTTTGAGGAAGTTTAGAAAGAGCAATATTTGCTATTTTATCAGCACAGTTGATAAAAGTGTACAGTACAGTGTACAGCATTTAATACATACATTCAAAATGCGTAAAATGTATATATTTATTTTAGTTGTGTGCTAAAATATATATATCTTTTGACATGCACAATAACGAAACACAATGCAAATGATATTGACAAGAAATTATTAAATTCTTCCTCAGGTTACCAAGTACAGGTAACCCACAACCACTAGTATAAAGGTTTTTACTTATTGGGAAGGTCTGTAAACAAAATCTTATTTAAGTTGGGTTGAGTCTGAAAACCCATAGTATCACAATCTAAAATGAGCAATTATTTAGAACAGCCCAAATGCTACATTTTGCATCATTGGCACAGAATTCATTAACTAAAATAGTTAAACTTCTATAGCAAATGCTGCTTTAAGAGTGAAGACTAAGTTACAGTGGGGCAAAAAAGTATTTAGTCAGCCACCAATTGTGCAAGTTCTCCCACTGAAAAAGATGAGAGAGGCCTGTAATTTTCATCACAGGTACACTTCAACTATGACAGACAAAATGAGAAGAAAATCCAGACAATCACATTGTAGGATTTTTTATTAATTTATTTGCAAATTATGGTGGAAAATAAGTATTTGGTCACCTACAAACAAGCAAGATTTCTGGCTCTCACAGACCTGTAACTTCTCCTTTAAGAGGCTCCTCTGTCCTCCACTCGTTACCTGTATTAATGGCACCGGTTTGAACTTGTTATCAGTATAAAAGACACCTGTCCACAACCTCAAACAGTCACAATCCAAACTCCATTATGGCCAATACCAAAGAGCTGTCAAAGGACACCAGAAACAAAATTGTAGACCTGCACCAGGCTGGGAAGACTGAATCTGCAATAGGTAAGCAGCTTGGTGTGAACAAATCAACTGTGGGAGCAATTATTAGGAAATGGAAGACATACAAGACCACTGATAATCTCCCTCGATCTGGGGCTCCATGTAAGATCTCACCCTGTGGGGTCAAAATGATCACAAGAACGGTGAACACAAATCCCAGAACCACACGGGGGGACCTAGTGAATGACCTGCAGAGAGCTGGGACCAAAGTAACAAAGCCTACCATCAGTAACACACTACGCCACCAGGGACTCAAATCCTGCAGTGCCAGACGTGTCCCCCTGCTGAAGCCAGTACATGTCCAGGCCCGTCTGAAGTTTGCTAGAGAGCATTTGGATGATCCAGAAGAAGATTGGGAGAATGTCATATGGTCAGATGAAACCGAAATATAACTTTTTGGTAAAAACTCAACTCGTCGTGTTTGGAAGACAAAGAATGCTGAGTTGCATCCAAAGAACACCATACCTACTGTGAAGCAAGGGGGGTGGAAACATCATGCTTTGGGGCTGTTTTTCTGCAATGGGACCAGGACGACTGATCCGTGTAAAGGGCAGAATGAATGGGTTTTGAGATAAACTTTTGTTATTGACCAAATACTTATTTTCCACCATAATTTGCAATTAAATTCATAAAAAATCCTACAATGTGATTTTCTGGATTTCTTTTCTCATTTTGTCAAAGTGTACATATGACGAAAATTACAAGCCTCTCTCATCTTTTTCAGTGGGAGAACTTGCACAATTGGTGGCTGACTAAATACTTTTTTGCCCCACTGTAGGTAATTTGTTAGTTATGATATTTTAAAATGTTATTATGTTGAAATAGCCACTGCAATCTATCTACTCAGAACAGACACCATTTTTCTAACATTGCCACAGGAGTTGGTGTATACCAAGCGATGCAAGTTCCCCTAAATGGGAAATAAATTGGAATTGAGCACTAATAGGAAGTACCTTTGCAAATTCTTGCTCAAAAATAGCAACATGCTCGCAGGGAATATAGCATCATCAGGTTGTTTAATTGGAAGTAAACTACATTTGTGTTTTGGAAGAAGTAGGTTTGTAATGTATGTATGTAGTGTTCATTTTCGTACAGTTTGAAAATGCCAGTTCTGCCCAGCGGCTGGGGTTATTGTGGTTTATGACACCACGGTTTTCAGGCAATGCATTGTATGTGGAATTTCACCCAAATTGTATTTTTCGACTAACTATCCCTTTAAATTCAATATCCCACCTGTTCCTTATGACCACCAGATGCAGTCTTTGCCTTCCAACTGCGGAACCCGGTCCATAATGGTCATGCCCTGTTGATGCATCACACCAAGCAACAGCTTCTAGATCGGGGCTACAAGAGACCTGTCCTCTTGCTGCACCCACTGGGGGGTTGGACCAAAGATGATGATGTGCCCCTGGACTGGCGCATGAAACAACATGCTGCAGTACTGGAAGAGGGGGTATTGGACCCCACAAGCAGCATAGTGGCTATTTTCCCTTCCCCCATGATGTACGCTGGACCCACAGAGGTATGGGCCAACAAGGCGGCAGTCAACACATCCATACTGTACGCTCAGTGTGTCATGATTATATGGATGGGGGCATTAGGCAGTATTTAGTCAGTTATAGTGAGTAAATACCCTTTTGGCTTGTGACATCTCTAGAATTGTGAATAGCCTAATGCGTTAACCTAGCAGCCGTAAAAGGGTTTAACACTGTAATGTGTGCTTACGTAAATCCCCTTTTGTTTTACCCCTCAGGTCCAATGGCACTGCAGGGCCAGGATGATTGCTGGAGCTAACTTCTACATTGTAGGACGTGACCCAGCGGGAATGCCCCACCCAGAGACCAAGCAGGACATGTATGAACCCACTCACGGGCGTAAGGTGCTCACCATGGCCCCTGGCCTAAATTCTGTTGAGATCATCCCCTTCAGAGTGGCCGCATACAACAAGACCAAGAAGGCCATGGATTTCTATGACAAGGATCGGTGAGTAAAATGGGAAAGATTGACTTTGGCTTTTGTAAAACATATTTATATTATTTTATACCAAGCATGTGGTTGTAAATGAGACTCTTCAAAAGCAGGCCCATTTGATTATTATTATTTATCTTTGTCTTAATCAGCCACGCATCTCTCCTTCCCTCATTTGCTTTTCCCAGGCATGCTGAGTTTGACTTCATTTCAGGGACCAAAATGAGGAAACTGGCAAGGAGCGGGGAGAACCCCCCCGATGGATTCATGGCACCCAAGGCCTGGAAGGTCCTTACCGAGTTCTACAGCTCTCTACAAAAGGATCAGTAACAAGGATAGCACTTGTGCAGCTCCCTATGCAGTAGTCAGTCACCCAAACACCAGAGCTCTCTGAAGGGCCGGAACATGTTTCTTGTTTGATTTTATTGTTGATGCCTAAACAGTACAAAGGCCAATTGAGGAATATATAATCACTTGAATTTACTACTTAAACATTTCTGACACTTTTTAAATAATGCCCTGCTATGTTTTTAAGTTCTCCTAAATGTAGTATGTCTATTTAATATGGGTATGTTGCTAGAATTTAGATTTTTTAGGACATTTCATTATTTTTCATGGTGCCTAAATGTGGGTTTTTAAAATCCTCCTACTTGCAGGTACATCTGTAATGGTTTAATATATAATACAAATATCACAATAATTGAGTTTGATTTTCAGCATTTTACAATAAAATATCAAACATTCTAGGAAACATTGCATCATTGACTGTCTCCATTGGATCAAAAGCTACAGTAAAACTAGGTTGTTGGATCTTCTAGCGGAACAATAATAAAAAACAGACATTAAATGTCACACTGACCACAGAGTCCATTTCACCACAATTTAAGATGATATTTCGGATATTTTCAGTGTAATAGCAAGCTAATAAACCATGTACAACTGCTGTTAACATTTTATTCCACATTTTATTTGCCCGTATTAGGACCTTTTGCAGGTCAACAAAAGGACAATAAATATTATTGGGGTTAGAGTTTAGGGAATGCAGGTTTTTAGTTTTCTTCTTCCCACAAAAATGGTTTTGGTAGGAAGAAGGATATAATATTAGAAAATTAGACTGTCAATAGGCATAATAGCATAACAAACCCAATAGGAAATATGCATACACACATTGAAGTAGGCCTGCTCTAGGAACATCCAGTGTTTAAACATGATATTAATGGTTATTCCAAAATTATATTCTGACAGTTACTAACACATTAGACAATTGTAAGGATTGCGCTTGAGTATGATGGTTGAATCCAATTGCACGACTGTAGCAACGAACAAGGTTGAGTGTCCGTGTAGAGCAGCACGTAGGGCACAAGCTCTAATGAATGTTTGTTCGGTGGAAGGAGGGGAATGTGCACAATACCGGAGTGGTACTGTGCTGGGAATAGTGACGTCCTTGTATATAGCGAAGGCTTGAAAGCCGAGTGCTGCGTGGAAACGCAGGAGTCAAAATAACTAATACCTAGCAGTGAATGACCAGCGTGGTACTTCGTTTGAACTGACACTGAGCCAAGGGAAATGGGGAACTAAGTAAGGCCAGTGATCAGTGTGATGAGGGACAGGTGTGCGCAGGTGGCCAGGTGTTTGGTGACTGTGTGATTTGTGACAGGGAGGAGCACATCGCTCACAGGCCACCAGAGGTAGCCAACGGGCCAGCAACAGTCAGGCAGGGTGGAACCCTGACAGGACCCCCCCTCAACGGACGCCACCCGGCGGCCGCCCGACACGGCCTGGATGGGCACGGTTGAAGTCGCGAATGAGCGAGGGGTCGAGGATACGTGCACGGGGCTGCCAGCTGCGCTCCTCAGGGCCGTAACCCTCCCAGTCCACCAGGTATTGGAGCCCCCGGCCACGTCGCCGCACGTCCAGGAGCCGACGGACAGTGTAGGCAGGGTGGTCATCTATCATCCGCGGAGGCGGCGGAGCAGGAG
>JACXGK010011575.1:0-15766 GCA_016801125.1 Novumbra hubbsi
CTGGCTGATTGAAGCACGTTGATGGTACAGACTGACTGATTGAAGCACGATGATGGTACAGACTGACTGATTGAAGCACGATGATGGTACAGACTGACTGATTGAAGCACGATGATGGTACAGACTGACTGATTGAAGCACGATGATGGTACAGACTGGCTGATTGAAGCAGACTGGTTAGCGGAAGCATGTTTTATATGTACACGTTGTGGATATCATGCACAACTCAATGCAACCATTGTAATGTGTCAAATTAAATCAACACTAGACATTTGTGTGTAATCACTCAGGTACACTGATGTGAGGAGTAATTCAAGGGCTTGGGGTGTGGAGGCAATGGGCTGTCTGCTTTTACATTTGGAGAGCAGCCTAAAGGTTTTTGACATGTCACCTCATATTTAGACCCCAGTAAAACAAGAAGGAAAAAACAAAAGTAACATATGGAGATACTTAGAATGGGTTCACAGGAATTCTTAACAGGGCCAATGATTATTACATGTTTTGAGAAAAACATTAGTTGCTTGATTAAGGATGTTTTTTCTTTGTAAAATTACCTCAAACGGTTACATTTCTCACATTTTGAGTAAAATATAAAAAATATATAAAAATATTTTATCATAAGAAGTTTGGACAAAATACTGTAAAAACAATCATTGCACAAATATATCACAAATGTAATCAATGGCAAATACGTTTTAACATGTATTAACTCACTGGGAGTGATACTAATCATAGTATATTAGTGTTTTCTCTTAAAGTCTTCCAATTGGACACAACCAAATACTTCGTTGTAAAAACACTCCTATCCTTCCACCTCCCAAAACCAACTCAGGAGTTAACATCGCTGCCTGCTCTATCCTGATTGGACAGAACCTCACTGCAGCTACAGCTGCAACTATGGACTTCAGCCCAGCGGGATGGCTTTGCTTAATTCCTCCCCCAAGAGCAACGTGGTCCAAGAGGCGTTCGGGTTGACCAGCCGGACACAGTCCTCCTCTTCCGCGGTCTGTTGTTTTGTGTTTGGAGGCGGTCTGTCGTTTTATGGACGTAGGTGAGAACAGACATTGTAGGGCATCTTAGCGACGTCCTCCTCAAAGCCCCCAGTGAGTTTAAGGGGCATCTAGGACCTGACACTCTTACAGTGAAGTCTGTCTGCCTCCTGTCTCCACCCTGGGGAGAGAGAAGGTGTTCCTCTAGGCGTCTCCTCCTCCACCACCCCTTCAGATAATATGTACCATGAGAACAGAAAACGCTGAGCCCATCGCCAGCCCCAAAGTCAGAAAGAAGCTCATCACCACGCCGGCAGGCTCAGCCAGCTCCCGGGGCACCACCTTGGGTCCATAGATCATGGGCAGGGTGCCCAGGTACCCGTTGGTGAGGCCCAGGAGACAGATGAAGAGGACGGGGAACATGTCGTGGCTGAAGAAGACCATGGAAATGTGGTCTCTGGGCTGGAGGTTCCAGACGCACAAAAGACAGAGTCAATGTGATGACACATAGATGGTATTATAATGCATCGTAGGCAAATAATCAGTCTGGCTGTCAGCTCCAAACACCCAATATAATTTTATTCATAGTAGAGCTAAAACTGATTTAACTCCAACCCTATTGGAGGAGGGTAGATCTCCAGAAACAGGGTTGGACATTAAAACCAACAGGAGGGTAGATCTCCAGGAACAGGGTTGGAAGTTAAAACCTACAGGAGGGTAGATCTCCGCTAGACGCTCTTTGTCTTTACCTGGAAGTTACACAGCATGAACAGAGGAACCAGGACGCTCCGGGAGAACACCAGGATCGGGAGGATTTTACTGGTTGGGCCTGGAACCTGCAACCAAGCGGTTGTCTGACGACCGCAGAAATCAGCCACGTTGTAGAGAAAAAAACTGGGGGGGAACAAAGAGGCCGACAGACAGAGGGGTTCATCATCCCAATGTCAATTGTTTTCAGACTCAGTACACACTCTAGTGATCCACGGGCACATGATTAAAGGGGCGACGTTCTGCCTTATCCCAAACACCCTCGCTGGCGGTCACCTGGTGAGGGGGGTGAAGTAGGTGTTGGTCCAGGGGCTTCCGCTGTCCTGGTTCACAGACTGCAAGGAGAAGATCAAACCAAACGGTAACATTCAAGAGACTGTTCACAATGTGATGTTCTACCAGAGTCCAAAAACAGACTGTTCATAAGGTGACACTCTCCCAGGGTTCATAAGATGCTCTACCAGAGTCCAAAAAGAGTGTTCATAAAGTGACACTCTACCAGAGTCCTAAAAGAGACTGTTCATAAAGTGACACTCTACCAGAGTCCATAAGGTGATGCTCTACCAGAGTCCTAAAAGAGACTGTTCATAAGGTGACACTCTACCAGAGTCCATAAGGAGATGCTCTACCAAAGTCCTAAAAGAGACTATTCATATGGTAATGCTCTACTAGAGTCCTAAAAGAGACGGTTCATATGGTAATGCTCTACTAGAGTCCTAAAACAGACTATTCATATGGTACTGATTTACTAGAGTCCAAAAAGAGACTGTTCATAAGGTGATGCCCTACCAGAGTCCTAAAAAGTGTTCATAAGGTGACGTTTACGAAACTCTACCTGGATCCCTGCGGAAATTGCGGGAAACACCATGATTGAGATGAAGAACACATAGAAGACACAGAACCCCAGCTGATAGGTCTTCTGAAGGATGGGTTTTAGGGGAGGGATGGACGCGGAGGACGCTGTGCCCACTGGCGCCCCCTCCTGGCTGGCAGCGTCACTGCGTGTCTCTGCTGGGGCATCCCTCCTGGAGGTGCCGGTGGCACTGGTCCACTCGGCTGCCAACATGTAGTGCCTGTAGGGGAGAGACGGAAGGGTTGAGAGCCTCGTGTCGGCAAAGTGCTCAGACACTGTCGGGTTGATTTTCTGGGGGTGACTAAGCTGCCATCGCCAATGACTAGAAATACTTATTTTCCACCATAAATTGCAATTAAATTCATAAAAAATCACTACAATGTGATTTTCTGGATTTTCTTTTCTCATTTTGTCTGTCATAGTTGTCAAAGTGTACATATGATGAAAATTACAAGCCTCTCTCATCTTTTTAAGTTGGAGAACTTGCACAATTGGTGGCTGACTAAATACTTTTTTGCCCCACTGTAGATATGATATATAGATATGCATGCACACTAAAGTTGAAGGTTGAGGAAAGGCAGTCCTAACGTTTCTACCCAATTTAACTTTAATGTTCACTTTTTTCATGAGGAAAGTTTTAAGTTACGATGTCAATCATTTGAAATATTTTCCAATTGTTGCACTTTGCGCCCCTCATTGCTTCCAGTAGGGGGCGCCGAACAATGTTTCATAATATTTCAATCCCTTACGCCAAACAAAACTTCCTCTCGTAGTCGGGGGAATGGTTTTGGAAAGACTACTACCCAAACCCCCCCATACGCAGTACAAATCACGCCGGTCTCGTTAGTTTCGGCAGAGGGGACTAGTTTCGTTTAACTGTGGTTTTTCTGACCACACCTCGTCAAAACATTTGAGTCACTAGCCCACAGTTCCTCTTTTTGACTACCCATCTCTGCCTGACAGGCAGACAGACACACACACACGCAAAAGAATGATTGGTCACGTCATCGAAACATGGAGAAAGAGAACAAACATTCTAAGCATTTTTTAAGTTGTTGTCCAGATCACTTTCCAAAAGGCTGGACTTCATCCAGCCTGTACGTTAATGACTTCATCCAGCCTGTACGTTAATGACTTCATCCAGCCTGTGCGGTAATGACTTCATACAGACTGTACGTTAATGACTTCATACAGACTGTACGTTAATGACTTCATCCAGCCTGTGCGGTAATGACTTCATACAGACTGTACGTTAATGACTTCATCCAGCCTGTACGTTAATGACTTCATCCAGCCTGTGCGGTAATGACTTCATACAGACTGTACAGTAATGACTTCATAAAGTCTGTACAGTAATGACTTCATACAGTCTGTACGGTAATGACTTCATACAGTCTGTACGGTAATGACTTCATACAGTCTGTACGGTAATGACTTCATACAGTCTGTACGGTAATGCCGTTACCAAGTGATACTGCCCCAACAGTTTCGCATTTGCTAGCGAATGTTTATATATATATATATATTTTTTGCAAACTTCTGGGCATTGTGCTTGCGTTTAGAACTCGCGTGTCTGTTGTCGTTTGTTGTTCATTGTGTAGAGCATGTTTAAAACGTTCCGCTTAGACACGCCTCTCAATAGACGTTGAGTGTTGCTGTGGGCATCTGTTCCTACCGTGAGTACGCCAGTTTGGGCAGCAACAGGTACGCAAATATGCAGAGCAGAATGAAGGCATCAGCCGTTAGGAAGTAAGCCAGGGCGCTCGTCGTCACGTCATCCGCTGCTGCTAGGTCTACGATGGAAGCAACGGCACTCAGAGTTCCACCCATCGCCTGACCTGAGAGGTAGAGGGACGAGCCGAGGGAGACTTCAAGCATCGCGGATCAAACATTCTAATTTAGAATCAGTGCAACGTTTCGGCATTTAGGTTGGTTTACCTGATATGAGGGCCTGAGATATCCTCATGGGAAAATGTCCGCTGATCCCAAACACAGACCCTGAGAAGAAGTTGGAGGCCCCACTGACGAGTGCCACGCTGGCCAGAGTACCAACGAAGAACTCCTCCAGGCACCAAGAGGTGTCTACCTAAAGCATCACAACAGCCTCCTCTATTAACAAGGTCAAAGGGTCCCTAAGGTGCATGTCAGAGACAGACAACGATTCCTAGAGTTAAGGCTTACATCGCAGTACACATATCATCACAGTACACATATCATCACACTGATATTACATACCTTTACCATGACTGTGGTCACAATGAACACAGCCAGGATGATGACCAGAGAGAACAGAATACGCGTTTTCGGAGAGCACCTGAAGGAACATGCAGAGTTGAAGAGAAGAGTGAGAGTTAGTTAGGAGAGAGAGTGAGAGTTAGTTAGGAGAGAGAGTGAGAGACGTTTACAGCATTAGTGATGAGGGCCTGGCAATTGAGTGAAGCTATCATGGTCTGTCTTCTCTCCAGACTTCTAAAAGAATTTCGGTATTTACCTGTTGCTTTCACAATGCAAATAAATCCCCTTTAAATAAAAATGTAGAACTGAGGCAGACACAGAAATAGTAGAAAGAGAAACCGACCGTTCAGATTTTTCTGTAAGGTGAGGTGATTTTTCACCTGCCCAAGGTCAACAATATTTGACAACATTTAGCAACATCTGTCAAATCATTGAGCAGAAAGAGCAGAGGCACTATAGACTGTTGTTTATCACCCAGAGGACGTTCACTAAGCTGCTACAGAGGGAGTTCACTAAGCTGCTACAGGGGGAGTTCACTAAGCTGCTACAGAGGGAGTTCAACTAAAGTCTCTCAACAGGCACAGCATGGGTTCAAACATGATTTGAGCCTTTGCTTTTGCTCACTTGAAATGCCACAGGACCTTTGATCCATTCTGTTGGTTTCATTGTGCCCACAAATAGTTTGCTAATCGCTGCTTTATGTGGAAAAGCTTGTGGCACAAGTGGTTGTACTTCCTAAACATCTTAAGATGAATGAGGTATGAAATCTTCAAATGCAGCTTATCAGAAGAGGAAGTTGCACCATAGAGTCCTTTTTGTCCGTTTTTTCCAGAGCAGGCGATGTGATTGGCCAAGAGAACACCCACGTGGGTGGGCAACATTTACCATCTGACAAGCCATGAGAAAATAGAGATTTCTGATTGGCCGAACCAATGTATGGTAGCAGTGGAATTAAAGAACCATGAAGCCTGACGCACAGAGGCTGGAGATTTTAGTGGCGAGGAAAATCAAATGTCATGAAGATACAGAAGCCTAATTATCCTAACGAAATTATCTCACAATCAACAAGAAACTTTTGTTCTCAGGAGATTATTTGAATAGGCTTATCCACATCACACACCACATGTTATTGGATCATGAAACACAGATCAACTATAAAAAAAAGCTGATGGCTTTTAATCAATATTTCCTGAGGCAAGAAAAAAAACGTAACTTTTCTATAATTACATAACAAATAAAACTTTCAAACGCTGTTTATATTCCCAAAATAATCCCTTTCCCACTCATTCACCAAGAGGTCTGCTATGTGCTGAAGAGGCGAAGTGTGAGGAGTCTCAAGGCAAAGTGTGAGGAGTCCCGAGGCAAAGTGTGAGGAGTCTCGAGGCAAAGCGTGAGGAGTCCAGAGGCAAAGTGTGAGGAGTCCCGAGGCAAAGTGTGAGGAGTCCCGAGGCAAAGTGTGAGGAGTCCCGAGGCAAAGTGTGAGGAGTCCCGAGGCAAAAAAAAGAGTCCATTCCAGCGAATGTGCAGTTATGCAGCCTTTGTGAGAAGAGTGGGATGTTTTAGGGCAATATAACGCACGTATGAGTTTATTCAAGACACGACAAATGAAAACACTAGCCACTCTTAAAAAGACAGAAGGGATTTGTCAAATTAAATTCTTCAACAACTCAAATTTGGTAGGCTGGTCTAAACTCGCCGTCTTTGGAAAACACGGAATGAGCTGCCGTCATGGCTGTTATAGTACAGTGATTACACGGCAGTGTGGGTGTAGGTGTAGATGTAGGTGTGGGTGTAGGTGCGGGTGTAGGTGCGCTTCGGTGAACCTGTGTTACCTGTTGACTAGAAGGTAGTTGAGCACCAGACACACCACCGACGGCACCGTGGAGGCAATGGCCAGATAGCTCTCAAAGTAGACCTGCCAAGACCAGACCAGGTTAGACACACATGCTCACAAAATAATCCCTTGTTTATTAATCCTAACCAGGTTAGACACACATGCTCACAAAATAATCCCTTGTTTATTAATCCTAACCCTAACCAGGTTAGACACTCATGCTCACAAAAGAATCCCTTGTTTATTAATCCTAACCCTAACCAGGTTAGACACACATGCTCACAAAATAATCCCTTGTTTATTAATCCTAACCCTAACCTGGTTAGACACACATGCTCACAAAATAATCCCTTGTTTATTAATCCTAACCCTAACCAGGTTAGACACACATGCTCACAAAATAATCCCTTGTTTATTAATCCTAACCCTAACCAGGTTAGACACACATGCTCACAAAATAATCCCTTGTTTATTAATCCTAACCCTAACCAGGTTAGAAACACATGCTCACAAAAGAATCCCTTGTTTATTAATCCTAACCAGGTTAGACACACATGCTCACAAAATAATCCCATGTTTATTAATCCTAACCCTAACCAGGTTAGACACACATGCTCACAAAATAATCCCTTGTTTATTAATCCTAACCCTAACCAGGTTAGACACACATGCTCACAAAATAATCCCTTGTTTATTTATCCTAACCCTAACCAGGTTAGACACACATGCTCACAAAATAATCCCTTGTTTATTAATCCTAACCCTAACCAGGTTAGACACACATGCTCACAAAATAATACCATGTTTATTAATCCTAACCCTGAACCAACTACTGTCATGCTTAAACCTAACCAAATTCTAACCATAAAAATAACATATAGTGCCTTAATCTAACATAGTTCTAACCCTAAAGCCAATTATACGGTTTGCCCTCAACCTAACCCTTCCCCTAAACCCAACACCAATTTTTACAAAAAAATAGATTATCGCCTGAATGATATTCAAATGTGCCTCCTTTGTAGCTGCATTAATATAGAAGTGACAGAAGTTTCTCTTTCAGTGTGAAGGCTTAAAGGAAAAGAGGAACTGAGAGAATGTATAAAAACAAAGAGTTCTGAGTAAGTCTTCATGTCTTGACCTGAACCAAAGGGTCAAATTGTTCTTATTAGTAAAACTATAATCCAAAAAATATTTCTAAAAGGAACGCCACTGTATTTGTGTGACTTATATAAATACACTGCTAAGTGTTAGGGGAATACTTAAATGACTCTTCGGATCGATGAAGGAAATGTATTAAAGCTCAATATATTTACTGTACATTGCCTAATTCGTTGAGAACAAAGGTCTGGGGGGACATCCTGGGAGGATCTCTTCCCAGACCTGGATCAGGGCATCAGTGAGCTACTTGGCAACGTTGCATGCACCAATACATATAATCTTGTGGATTCAGGTGTGCCAATTCTGGTGTTCTCTGGTGAATGCCAATCGAGCTGCATGGTGCGGGGCTGTGAAGCACAGGTCCCACGAGGACGTTGGGCCCTCAATTTCATAAGTAATCAATGTGCGCGCACACACACAACTTGTGAGGACCTTTTTGAGTCAAACATCAATTGCCATTGTTTTATTTATTGCTGTGAAAACCTCCACACATCACATGTGATACGTTAGGACATCTGGTGCGGTTTAGCACAACTCACTACGTACACACAGCCATGCACACAACACACACACCCCGACTCACACTAAGATCTGAGGGTTGCTCAACTCCGTGACCAGCAGTGATGTTGTTACTGAGCTTATAGATCCAGTAGTGTTTGGCTGTGATGAAGAAGTTCCAGGGCAGCAGAGAGCCGATTCCCAGCAGGAAGAAGATCATGTACACCAGGCAGTAAGAGTCTCCTGGACAGTGACGGGAGACCAGAGGGCCCCCATTGGCCCTTGACAGTCCCATGAGGGGCTACAGTCATGTAAAAAACATGTACAACCCTGTGAAAGTTGTCTCACATACATATGGACATGTAGCGTTAACCCATTTGACAAATAAAGGTTATCTAACTTTTCATGCACATTAAGTACGGTGGCTTCAGAAAAAGAGAGAGAAAACTACTAACTTCATCACAAGAGTGTATTATGTGAAAAGGAAGAAAAGTTATGGAAGAAAATAGCATTACAGGTTTAGTTGACTCCAGTTAAACAACATTTAAGCCCCTTTTAAATATTTGCCAAAAAATTAAGTTAATATTGTCGCTGTTATTTACCTGGTCAGGATCCTCCATCTCCTCCTCGTCAGACATCGGGGCTGACTGAACAGGAGGAGCGATGTAGGAGGAGTTGACACTGGCCTGTACAGGATATCCACCATCCATTACCACTCAGACAGAGAGGGAGAAGGAGAGGGATGGGGGGGGGACAAGACAGCTGGAGGAGAGAATGAAACGGAACGGGTGAGTGCCCAATAGGGTGGAGTTGAGGGCTTCTCCCAGGCTTAGTAGGATGGCGTTACCCAAGGAGGACGGGCCATGGTGTGTTGGGGGAGGGGGGGGTGTAGGACCTCCCTGTCTGGGCAGTCCGGCCACAGAACCTACAGAGCTCCTAACGAATGACAGTAGTATTAACAGGTGTAGTTCTAAACACATTATTTTGTAGTTTGTCCCAATACTTATAACAACTAAATCGAATTAGCCCACCATTTAGACTACTAATAACCACTGGACACAATCAGGCTCAAGTGTTCTATTCTACCACAGTTTAAAAAATTAAGGCAGTAGCACACAAAAAATATGCACCCAACAACTTACTATTTAAAACCATTCAGCATTCAGTGAGAGAAAGTAACACTATGGTGAAATATTCTGTCAAAATACAAGTAGCCAGCCTTCTCTGAGGTGCAAGAAAACCACTTGTGACCTTCCCATGGCAACAAAATGAAGCAACTGACCAAATCTCTCAATCTCAATCTTGCAGCCGTGGGTTAACTGAAAGTAATCAAAACGTGACAGGAGAAATCACACGAAACCACCAGACAAGCCCAGACTCAGCAGAAAGACAACCTGATTTAATGACTACAGCTTTTGTCTTGTGCAACACGAGTTTTGCTACCTCTTTAGGGCGAGGAAGTCAACCATAGGGCATTATTTGGGTTGTTAAAAGCTGATCTCGCATCCGTTTCAACACCGTGCAAATATAATACTGACCTACAGTTACACGGGTTTGAACACGTGCCGACTAAAGAAACCTCATTACCAAACACGAACACTGAGACTGATCACGAGTTTGACAATGGCAATATTTGACAACACATTCAAACAGACTATGGACAACCAATGCAACGTGTAAAGGCATAACTAGTTAATCTGCTTTCCTACACCACTGGAGCATTCCAGTACTAGTACCATGTATGTAACTGAAAACACCATGGGGAATTGTCTTGGCATCTACAGGATACTGTACCGCGCCAACAAATGGGAAAGAGTAGGCGCGTATGTATGTATGATCAAGATTTTATTTTATATACTTAAATAGCAGGAGACAGCACTCACCTACTATTGGACGCGTGTCCTGAAATAATATTCCATCGTTGTGAAATAGACAACAAACATCAATTGATATCTGTTGTTTTTACGTGTCAGAATAACTTGGATCCGACGTCAGACACCAAACTAGCTCAGACCGCTGTTGTTGTACAGGCTGAGCCCACCGGTATGAAAGGAGTAAGAATTACTATTACCGGGTTATGGATTAGTGGTTCTGTCCTTCGCAATAATAGTCCGATATACTTTTGAAATGTATAATCCAACAGAATATAATGTAAACAAAAACGGTTCTCTGATAATAGAATCAAGCATTTTTTGCAATGGCCTTCACAGCACCCCAAACTAAATACCACTGAGAACCCGGGGGGTGAGCCTAGACTCCACTGAAGTATCTGAAGGGTTTCTGATTGGACGAATGGCCTCACATTTTTATATTAGATTTTTTACAGCTATAAAACACCTCATATAGTTCATATATACCTTGGGTGCCAATCATTCTGATGGAAACTGTATTAGAAGCAAGACCAAAATAGTGTTACAACTCCAAATGAACAATGCCAGTGTACTGCCGTTTCTCTCTCAATCTGATATGGAGAGACACGTTTGACTGTAGCATTGCAGGACTTCTATTTTGAAAGGGCATGGTCGAGGTCACGGCTATACATTTGCTATTCTTGCTATCAGAACAGAGCGCTTTGTTCAAGCCATTTTCTGTGGGAACGATTTTAAGAACGCTACTTGGTTGTACAACGCCTAATCAACAATTACAATATCCTTACCTAAACCATAACTATTACCTATTCATAACAAATATTTATTTTGCTTATGTGTGGACGCGCATTATCCTTATATATTTGTATTGTTTTTAAATGCTTTTATTTACAGTTGGATTCATGAATGAGGAGACAACCGTGAAGGCTGGAGACCGGTTTGAACACTGCGCTACGACGGGGGAGCCACAAAAGTGGACGAAGCTCGAAGAATTGCCTCAGACATTTGTTACAAATGTTGGACTGTTTTCTTAAACCTCCGGACTACAGACGACAGATTAGCAGAATTCAGAGACCATATCTACACGTGCACCGATTCATTTAATAGTACTGCAGTACGCCTGTTGGGCAGTAGAGGGCACTGCGAGATCACATTTTACTGTAACTGGTATAATTTTTTTGTTAGAGGTCGATATCCTTCTGTTAATGAGAAGCAATGAAAAGCCGCCTGTCCGTTTGAATATTAAAATGTAGGTGACCTTATTTTGCCCCAGTCACATAAAATGTTTGTAAATTCTGTGGGGACTTCGGCCAACTTTGATTGAGGCAGTTATCACAAATCACTACGAAAAGGCTAGTGATCCGGAACAGGTAAAGAGTTCGAAGGGTTTGACCAAGTATTTTGGTGCGGAAACTCGTCCATGTGGATCAGGCTTTATTGTTTTTTTTTTAGTTAGTTCAATATATGATGTAAAAAAGAAACAAATGACCTGCACCAATGCAGAAATGCATTGAGTTTCCCCTTATTTTCACAGCTTTTAGCAGTATCAAGATGTTCATTACATTCAGTCTGTTCACACATTCGGTCTCGATGGACGAAATATATTATAGGTCAAAACCTATACCGTGCGTTGTGTAATTTGTTGAGAACCAAATGACGTAACGGTAAATAGAAATCAGAATCGACAACAATTGTCTGCTGGATTTAAAATCAAATCAAAGTAAAGTATTATAATCACAGGCTGTTCATCACAACTTCCATTAATTTCATCACAGCAACTCATAATGTGACTCAGTAGTGTGTATGTATCCACGTGTCTGTATAACGTCTGGGTATGCTGAGGAGAAGGCCGATGGTGTCTTAGGGGCTCTCTCAGACCTGGATCAGGGCATCTGAGCTCCTGGACAGTCTGTGGCGATGCTTGGTGGAGGGACCGATACATAACATCCCAGAGGTTCTCAATATCCATCATTATAGCTTCTGCCCATTATAGCATCTGGCAATTATATCCATTATTATAGCATCTGGCAATTATATCCCTTATTATAGCATCTGGCTATTATATCCCTTATTATAGCATCTGGCCATCATATCCATTGTTATAGCATCTGGCAATTATATCCGTTATTATAGCATCTGGCAATTATATCCATTGTTATAGCATCTGGCCATTATATCCATTATTATAGCATCTGCCGATTATATCCATTATTATAGCATCTGGACATTATATCCATTATTATAGCATGTGACCACTATATCCATTATTAAAGCATCTGGCCATTATATCCATTATTATAGCATCTGGCCATTTTATCCATTATTATTGCATCTGGCCATTATATACATTATTATAGCATGTGGCCATAATATACATTATTATAGCATGTGGCCATAATATCCATTATTATAGCATCTGACCATTATATCCATTATTATAGCACTTGGCTCTTATATCCAGTTAATGAGTTCAGGGATCAGACATTGAAATTAGTTTAGAATATTGATTAAGGAAGTGGAATGGATCTGAGGCTGGGGATTAAGGGGGAAATGAGAATGGATCAAGTAGGGCCAGGTGTTTTAAATTAAGGATCTGAGGCTGTGGCTGGACTCCGTAGTTGATGCTGGACTGTCGAAGACTTGAACAGGCAGGGTTGTGGGGAGGTCTGGCAGTTGTCTCTGACCCGGCTGAGTGATGTGTTTTGACTAATCAGACTGGATGTTCTGGATGAATCCGTAGGTTAGGTATAGACGTTGCCGATCACGCAAGCATAGCATGAAAATGGTATGTCGACTCCCATACATCTCTTCAGAATCTGCAGTGTTTATCACCCGCGCTGAATTGAATCCCTATCAAAAATCAGTGAACAACAAGTTTACCCATTCAGATAAGCAAAACAACACAACAAAGATACTTGTTAAACTAGGAAATATAATTTATTGCATAAAAATTATATTTAGTTACAGGTAAGAAGGCTAGACACGTATTTACAACTGGTTTGCAGAGTTAAATGAATACCAATTTCTCTCTGAATCGTGTTTTCCGCATAACAAATGAAGCAGGTGTTTGTTTTCTCTTTCCTGGACGGCATTGAGGGTAAGTCCGACCTAAGCCATTGAATGTCAGGTGTTTCCCGGCTGAGGGAAAAGACGGACGACATTCCGGTGAATACACAACACAGTATCCTACATGAAAAAAAAACACAGTGGCCTCTTTTAACACCATAACTGTTAGCCAACCTCACATCTGCCTCACACACATTCCAAGTCTATGGATAGAGAGGAGTTCTGAAGTGTCACGGCCATTGTTTAAGTTGTCCTATTCCGTTGGACACAATCCTAAAGGGTATGAGCAAAGTCTTCATTTCTATCTTTGTCCTAATTCTCTCGTAATCATAATCGTTCTTCTTCCACAGAGTGTGCGATACAGGGCAGTGATGTCCTTCGTTGCTTGCCATAGCCCAATATTCCACCGCTGGGGCGTCTGATCCAGTTAGCTACAATTACTTAAACACATAGAAGCCACTCTGAAACAACCAGGGCTGACACGGTACTAAAATCGCCTTGGCAACAATTAAAACAATTTGCATACCAAACTCCTTGGCCCATTAAAACCAGTTTGAATATGAAATATAACGCCGTATGCAGCAGCTTAGAAAATAAATACATTTGACTATGGACGGCAACATAATGATGTTTGTTTCTGACATCAGGGTTGCTCTCCTGAAAACGTAGCGATACCTCCCAGCCCTAGAAGCAACAGGTGTTTTAAACATATACCCCTGTAAGTCACAATCATCCCCCTTAGTGAGTATGTACCCAACCTGATCTGGTCTGTCACTGAAAAAATAGACTCTTTCTGAGATCGGAACAAAGAAAATCCTCCAATTCGCCGTTCTGTTTGTTTGTACTTGCATAGTACTGTAGCTAATCAACAAGAAGAAATGACACAGGACTTTTAAAATCTGAGGCGGAGAGGTGACATGACTGTTGAGTAAGACGGACACACCCAGCCAATTATTTTTAGTTCTGCCTATTTGCACAACATCAGCAACGCGTTTCACTGTTCTGTCGAATAAGAAAAACGGATAAATCAGTACACTACCGGCGTTCAGAGAGTTGTCGTGCATCCAAAATTGCTCCCTACTAGTCACTGTTGTGTGCACTCGTTTTGACCAAGACCAATGAACTTCAAAAGAGTGTACTATATATGAAATAGAGAGCCATTTGGAATGCAAGCTCGAGAGTAACACTTTTCTTCTAGTGATAGTGATCATAACAGAGGTTGAAGTATAAAATCCTCTTTAATGAGGACTGCATTCAGACATCCTGCTGTGTTCGTAGACAGTAACTATTGGGACTATTTCCTGACAATGCAGGAAGACGCAAAAAGACCTTCACCAGAAACAGGCCAGGTAAAATGTGTGAATAATAAGACGATTAAGAAGATGGTATAAAAACAAAGTGGGGAAACAAACAAGGTCATGGATACTGACGGAAAGAAGGAGAGATGTTTATTATGACAAAGTGTGACTGTGGTCAATTGGCGGTGAAAAGTCGGAAACATATTTTTAAGAAATGGATAAAACGCTTGAGGTAAAATGTACGGCCCATCGCTACATTAACCTGCAAATATAAAAAATAATTGTCACCACGTTTCTTTCTGCACAACGACGCGGACACAGAGTGCCTTCGAATCCGAGCCGTATGTTTCGCTGAGCATTTCTGCACACACACACACACAACATTGTCGTTTCTCGGTTCTGATAAAATCGTCTTGAGAAGAGCACCTGACTTAAAAATGATCCGTCACCGAGCGACAGCAGAGATAGCCTGCGTAGTGTTCTCCCTTTTGGAAACAACCTAAGACAACTCTCTGGCCAACAGCACTGTAGTCCTTTTGTGTCATCCGCGGTAGTACAACCAAACCAAAGCAGAGTACAGCCTTTTAATAATCATAAAACAAAACTGTGGAGCAGCCTAGTCATGGTAACAAACATGGGATAATGTAGGGTGTGCAGGAGAAACAGTGATCCACAAACATGGATGATAACTTAAAGATAATGAGTGTTTTCTACTTAGAGGGAAATGTAGGAGACCAGGAGAGACCTGTCCTGCTGTGAGTGGACAGAGTCCCAGTGAAATGTGACTGGTTGCAACCCCCAATGGGACAAAAGGTCCCTTGGCAAATCTAGTGACTGACTAATAATATAGGTTGGTCTGTGGGCTGCACTGAAACAACAGGCCAAGGCTGTTGATGCCACTAATAAGTCAGTCCGGACGGCCACAGGTTCTACCCAAAAGCATGTATAAGCCTTCATAATGTCTTATAATAACACTTAAAATATGTGGCCTACAGAGAGAGCTGCAAACTATATACCCCCCCACTCCCCAAGAGACATACAGGTCAACACAGACTCATGGACCCCCCATCGAGACATCCTGTCAACACAGACCCAATGACCCCCTAAAGAGACACATACATGTCAACACAGGCCCATTTACCCCCCGAGAGACATTCTGTCAACACTGACCCATGGACCCCCCCAGAGACATCCTGTCA
>JACXGK010011576.1:0-15764 GCA_016801125.1 Novumbra hubbsi
CGAACGCAGAGACAAGACACATGAGGGATTAAATAGGCAGGCAATGAGCTGCAGCTGTTTGGAATCAGGGAGGGATGCGTTCACAGGACATGGGTAACAAGACAAACACGGACGGTGGTGCCTAGAAGGCCGGCGACGTCGAACGCTGGGGTGCCACGCGCACAGGGGAGTGGCCTCCACTAGGCGGTGACGTGACAGATATTTGTATCTTAATATAACCTGGTGAACAGGTTCACATCAAATGTTTAACAGGGAGTTGAAACATCTTTCATGAATGCGGGCGGATGTGTATAAGTCTAGCTAAACTCAAAGTTTTTTTTTGTATGGCCTAGAACTGGAGCTGGTAGACCTTTCCTGCAAGCTCCTTGGCTCAGTGCGGCCATATTGTTTTCACTACCAAGCTGGACATTATAGCGTTAAAAGAGGCATGAATGCTACATACAACATTTTATGGTGATCGGCTAGCGTTGTTCCAAAGGAGTAGTGGTTTAAATTACGGAACGTTACTAACAATCTAGTGAAAATACAGACATAATAATTCATGTTTTTGCTTTGTCTTCTGCATTTGCCAATACAATTCACCACAATAGTGTATATGTTTGAACTGTCTTCAACACAAGTGCTGAATAACTCTGAACAAAGGACAATAGATTGGACGTGATGCCTGTTTCTGATGGGCCCCACATATCCTATCTATAAATCCTGTCCATGCCTCCTGATAGGAGTTGTCCATGTGTTTGTCTGTAAATAGACCCATGGACCATAGGTTGGAACACACAATACAAGGGTATTTACTAGAATAAACCTTTTGTTGGCAGATAATACACTGTGTAATGGTTGGCTTTGACCATTGACGACCTCCAATGTGTCTGTGTTAACTTTATAATTTTTGGAGTACATGTAAGAACTTTGGTTGATCAGCGTCTTGGAGTCATGCTAATGAAGAAAGTACTTCCCTGACTCCAAGTTAATGATTGTGTTCATGGATCAAAAGTGGACAGAAGCTAGCTCTATCCAGCATCTACATTGTATGCTTTGGCATCTCCTTTGGATGCTTTGGCAGTGTGTACCCCCTTACATTACATACATCTGTAAGATATGTAGGGTGTCTATTGCCAATATAAATAAAATTATAGTGTTATTTTATTTGCAGATTCCGTTGTTTCCTATGTAAACATTGCTGTCTTGTATTTTCAGTTTCAGGGTCTTTCATGCTTTTTCATATTTATAAATCCAGTGGACATGGACATTGTGTCCATCAATGATGTAAAGCTGTTTAACTTGCTGTCTAAATATGCCTAGGAACGCATACGGAGGACGGCACAGGTGCCTATTTCTGACACACTTTATGTCTGGTTTAAGTTTGCATTGAACATGTTTCTCCTTCGACAACATAACCAATGGAAGAAGCCAGGGAAGTGTGAGGACGAGCAGGACGAGTGATGAAAACCAGACAAGCTGCTGGGATCTGGAGAAGTTGTAGGGGTTTGACGGCCTGAATGGGGAACACAGCCATCAGAGGGTTACAGTAGACAGACACGACAAGTGCCTGAGTTAGGAACGGCTTCCTCAGTGAGATCCCACCTTACGGATGTGGTGGAGCAGGAACTTGCAGAAACTGGTCTATTTTTTTATGTTTGTAGAAACCGACAGGTAGTTGTCGACTGTTATGGAGAGTTCTTAGATAGAGTAATCCTTCCCCGGGCGGGAGAGCAACCCTCTTGTTAAGGTTGTACTTGAGGTGGAGTCCCATTCTCAGATATCTGTCTGGCTGGCAGAAATGCATGTCGTTCCTTTGGAGTCAGAAGTGGGGAATAGGCAAATCTGAAGTGGTTATGATCTTCCTTTTATTGACAGTGATTGACAAAGTTGTCTGTAGAGTGGGAATGGAAGGAGAAAAGGTTGAGGACTAAGGGGAGGGTTTGTTTTTTTACAGTGGTTGGAGGTAGAGGTTTGGTTTTTACAGTGGTTGGAGGTAGAGTTTGGGATTTTACAGTAGTTGGAGGTAGATTTTAGTTTTTTTTTACACTGGTTGGAGTTAGAGGTTTGGTTTTTACAGCAGTTGGAGGGCAAGGCTTAGAGTTTGGACTGATATAAAGTGGCTTTAGCAGCACATACAGAGGGAGAGAAGGTTGTTTGGTGTGACTTGTTCTTAGGTTTTGATAAACTTCACTTTTCCAAACTGTTGAACAGGTTAAACTTATTTGATAAAGAGTCAAATAAGGTAGAAATAGAGCTACAACGAAGCATGAAGAGGTTGGCCCTTGCAGACAGGAGAAAGTATAGGATAGAACAACAAGAGTAGTGGGAGATAGAAGATTGTGATGGTGGATGACAATGGGTGGGGATGAGTAGGTACAACTGGAAGGAGAGAGAAACAGAATAGTGGTTTGAGACCTGGAAAGTAACTGCAGTGAGAACAGCCTCACTTAATTATGAGGTCAAATGTATTGCTTCCCCTGTGCAGAGGGTCCTGGGAAAGGCTTAGGTCCAAGGAGGAAAAACAAATATATCCAATATTATTTCAGCTCATTATTTGAAAATGCTCATTTGGAGTGTGTTTATGTGTGCACAGGTGGCTGTGTTTCACAGTGTGTCGGCACGGTAATGGGTTTGGACCCCAGCGTGACACAGCTTTAAGAGGCCTTCTACACCCTGACTCACTCATGCAGCTTCTTCTGTTTTTGTAATGAATATGCAATCAGATCGGAGCTTAGGAAATCATCTCTGAAACCCAATGGAACGTGTGTTTGTTTGTTCGTATAGGAGTGTGTGTGTTGAAGAAAGTGGATTTTGATTAATTCCAAATAAAATGAATTTCATTTATTAAGGGAGTATTACAATTAAAGTATCCATGATAAAAGGTTTCCGGAGATCTGACAGAAATGCACGCTGAGGTGAGGAAAATGCGAGAGAGAGCTTTCCCCAAACCTCACTCTGGCTTATGTCCTAAATGTGTAGTTGTGTGGCTTGGTGAACTGACCTAAGAAAATTAGAATGTGCTGAAGAATTTGTCAAAAATATCAGAATCTTTAGAAGCAACATTTGTATTTAATATCTGTCACGGTAACCAAGGTACAGAAATGACAAAATAACTGTAATGGTATCGTCATCGGCCGATTGTGTTATATAAACATTGGCTATTGGTAGCAGCCAATCGTTTTCTTGTCATGGCCTCCCTAATTCACATGTACATGAGTTTCTTGCTTCCTTTCTCTGACGTTCTTTGTTTGTTTGTGGATGTGTTTGCTTGTGTTTTTGTTTGTATGGGGTGTGAGCTAGGGGCCATGCAGTACGTCAGCAACTAAGTAATAATTTAACTGTCATGATGTCTCTGACATACTGTCAAACCCCCCATTCTCTAAGGGCTGTACTGACATGGCAGAAGTACCTCACAAACACACTCACGGGCAGACACACACACACACACCAACTTACGGGCATACACACACTAATTTACAGGCAGACACACACAAACACACTCAGGGGCAAACACACACACACACTAACTTATGGGCAGACACACACAAACACACGCACGGTCAGACACACATACAATAACTCATGGGCAGACACAAACACACGAACACTCACGGGCAGACACACGCAAACACAAACACTCACAAGCAGACACACACACACTAACTCTCGGGCAGAGTCACAAACACACATTTTCACGGGCAGACACACACACACTAACTTACGGGCAGACACACACAAACGCACTCACAGGCAGACGCACGCAAACACACTCACAGGCAGACTCACGCAAACACACTCACAGGCAGACGCACACACACACAATCACAGGCAGACACACACACTCAAGGGCAGACCCAAATTTCAGTCCTTTCTTTCAATGAAAATGTATTAAAATGATTTGAACATTTTGTAAGTGTTTTAAAGATGTATTAAATGATTTTTTTAGAGTCAAATTGGTACCTTGAACATGTTAATTTATGTCTGGATATCTTCCCCAAGTCAACCAAAAAGACTACATTTCTAAATTGTGATTTCAATTTAGTAAATACACTAACTTTTACCAGTAAATACACGCATACAATAGCATTTGCACATATAAATAACATAATACACATACAACCCTAAATAAAAAAACTTTGTTTCTCACAAAAATGTCCCAGGCAGCATTTTTAATTGTCCTAAAACACAACTGTTAAGAAATCGTCAACATAGTTAATAATATTAATAAAATACTTAATTTCAGTAGCTACAAGGTTGACAAAACAATATGGAAGTGCATCTATATGCAACAACTAAGAGCATCATCCGAGATCAGGATGTATAATACAGTAATGATCATGGTTTGTACAGTACCATAGTGCTAGGTTACACACTCACACACACACACATGCATGCACACGTGCGCACGCTCACACATATAATCCCTAACCAGAGATCATTAAAATATTCCCCAGAGTCCCAGAAGCCTTGAGCAATATGCTATAATCGCTATATACCAAGTGTGATGATACTCTAAAGCCTTTTTATTTCTGTATTAGCTTCATGATTCTCCTTTTTAGGAGCCAGCTGTCTACCAAAAGATCAATTCACCCGCAGCTATCACATAAGAATCCCGGTAGCTAGCTACGGAGCTGATCTATTCAAAAGATCACCCCATCTTAACCAGACAGATAGACTGTACATCTCATTGCATACCCATTACCCAACCCCATACCCATTACTCTAGACTGTCTGTCTCTGTCTGTCTCTGTCTCTTTGTCTGTCTTTCTGCCATTCCATTAGATTACCCCTCCATTCATTGACTATTCCTAATGCTGTCTCACTGTTTACTTCCTCGACATGAAGGAAAGGAGCCCACCTCTCTCTCTCTCTTTCCATCTCCCTAGTTGGATTAATCAGCCATAACCATATGCTACCGTACGTAATTACACTGCAATTTTGACCAGGGGAAACAGCTGTTGCCATTTTGAAAGGGTGAAATAAGATGGTAATTTCTCTAACTTTGATTTGTAGTGTGTTTTTCTTTTGATGAGGGAAGGCATTTACGTTTCACATAATATTAGAGAGAATGGGAAAAACTATTAAGCCTAAGGAAGGAATGTTTTCCCCAGATACTTCCAGATGTATTTCTATAGATGGAGTAACTTTGCCTGTTGCTAGCACAGCTTTGATTACTTATAGTATTATAGCTTGATTTGGAATGTACATTTAGTCTAACTCTATGTTGCACAACTGATGAAGTATCACCTTTCCTACTCACCTGTGAGTTGCTACGCAGCCTGAAAACTAGTCCTCCAGCCAAACCACCCCAAATATGGTCTGACATCCTGTACTCTGGGTCTGCCAAGATCTGATTGGTTAACCGCATCTCATGCTGTTCCCATTGGGCCTTGTTCAAAAAGTGGGCGCACTTCTGAGGCCCTTGTCCATGTCAAACCCCTGGGTTCTGTCATCCCACGGATACGCTGTGGCGTTGTGACAGCCACCGGAGCTGGTGCTATTGTAATCTGACTGTCATTTTCCGAGACGGCCTTGTGAAAGATACATGAGAATGATACAACACTAAACGTTCTCCCCTGAGCTCTGCGTTGTCCGCTGGATCTAGACTTGATTACTCACCAACCCTCACCCATGGACTGTCTAGGTCATTTTTCATCAACATGGGTCTTAGTCACCCTCAGGGGAGAGTGCATTGGAAATGATCCCTGGTTGAAATTCCCCTGATATGGGGAAGATTGTGACACAGCGGGGAGAGTGAACAGTGAAACAGCAGGGAGAGTGAACAGTGACACAGCAGGGGGAGTGAACAGTGACCCAGCGGGAGAGTGAACAGTGACACAGCGAGGAGAGTGAACAGTGACACAGCAGGGGGAGTGAACAGTGACCCAGCGGGAGAGTGAACAGTGACACAGCGGGAGAGTGAACAGTGACACAGCGGGGAGAGTGAACAGTGAAACAGCAGGGGGAGTGAACAGTGACACAGCGAGGAGAGTGAACAGTGACACACCGGGCAGAGTGAACAGTGACACAGCGGGTGAGTGAACAGTGAGACAGTGGGAGAGTGAACAGTGACACTACGGAGAGTAAACAGTGACACAGACGGTAGATTGAACAGTGACACAGCGGGGAGAGTGAACAGTGACTGACAAAAACTGTATGATTAAACAAAGAACACACAAAAATCTTTTATTTAAAATATTTTTTTTTGTTTTCACGTTTTCACTGTACACTTTGGTCTAATAGCATCTGCTGGAAAAAGTACGTGAAGCTGGAGGATAATGTGTTCCTCCAAAAGTGGGCAATTGTTGTCAGGTATTCAAATGGATGACTTAACATTCAGTTGTGGGTCAAAGGTGATCTGTCATAAATAACCCATGCAGGCTGGTTACCGGCAAAGTCTGCCTTTCAAAACAGAGATCTATTGATATGGCCCAATCAAAAGAAATATCATAAAACCTCAGGAGAAGAGTTGTTGATGCTCATAAGATATGAAAAGGCTACAAAAGCAGTTCCTTGATCCTTCGTCCGTCTACAGACAGACAGATTGTGCAGATCTCCAGATTGTGGAGTTGCCTAGGAGTGGGCGTCCAGCAAAGATCACAGCAAGGTGATGTTGCATAATGGTCCGATAGGTGACAAAGAACCTTAAGGTAGCGGCTGAGGGTCAGCAGGCATCTCTAGAATTTTTACATCGGTGTCCATGAGTCCACAATAACACTAAACAATAGTGAGATTCATGGTAGGAAATCCAGGAGGAAACCCTAAAAAAAATGGCCACCTGTCTCGTATTTTCCAAAAACAATGTGGATATTTTATTACACTACTGAAAGAATGTTCTATGGCCTTACAAGAAACTGAATTTAACCTTTTAGCAAGAGGGCACAGTGCTATGTTTGGAGGTGAGAAAATAATTCATACCAACAGTGAAGCACGGTGAAGGGGGTTTGGGCCAAATTAGTAACAAGAGAATTCTACAGGGGAATATTAGAGTAACAATCCGTCATCTAAAGCCAACCCTGCAAGACATCCTAGTCATATAAATGAACTGAATTCTGTTCTGTAAGGACGAACAGTCCCAAATATCTCCTTACTATTGGTCTGCAGCTACAGAAAATGTTTGCTTGAGATTATTGCTGTTAGAGGAGTTACTGAAGAGTCACCAAACATGGTTAACATACTGTTTCCAGACTCTGGTGTTTTTTTTCAGCAGTGTGTTCAATAAACACCTGAAAAAGTACCCATTTGTGCATTATCTGTGTTTAAATATCACAGTGTTTATCTATTGTTACAACCTAAAGTTATGCATGCAATTCTAAAGGGTTAACACACGTTGGCTGCTTTAGGCTAGCTTAGACATGTTAGGATGTTCCTGAAAAATACAATGAAACTGTTACTAAGCCAAACATGTTTTATTGTACCCCAAAACAATATATGAGTTGTGTCTTAAATAAAAAAGTAACTTTTAGCAAACTTCTCTTACCGGATACAGGATTGCATTACAGACTACACACTCGACAAACCAGTAAAGCATAATATTGGTTGAAATAGACATCAGGCTTGGTGAAATACGTTGTGACGGTCCGATTGACAACAAAAGTTTGCCTTTCCCAGTCACATCAGTGTACAACAGCAGGTTGGGATGTGGATATAAAATGAATCTGTCTCACAAAGGTTCTGTCTCTGAACGCCTGGTCTCTTGAAACACGGAAAACTGAATGATAGATACTCTGTAGTGTGGAGACATTCTATTTCTTGTATAATTAGCCGGCAATTGAACTTCCCTGCTGAATGGAAGGGCGGCTGGGGAATGTATAATGATGACAACCCAACTACTCTCGATGAGCTGTAGAAAAGGACTGCTTCATTTAGTCATCTGTTTGACAAACTGCTAAATCACTATACTCTTGGGGTACTTCTTTAAAAGAACATTCATGGATATTATCGTCGTTTGTTAGACTGTCATGATTTGATTTCTCATGCTCGTTTGACTTTCGGCTGTCTTCAGAGAAAAATTGTTGTATTGAGTAGTCAATCATACAGGACTCTTAAATGAACTTCCCTTGGGCAGCTATCGCTGTGCTACTGATCACAGCAAGGATGATTAGAGTAGCTTTCGGCTGTTGCCAAACTGCCATACAAACGTCAAGTGCTGTTTTAAAGGCGTGAGGTTTTTAGTTGTAAGAAAGGTGAGTGTTGATAAGATGGAGGTTTGTGTGACTGTAGCACATGGCCCCATGTGAAGTAAAGATATGAACTGGGGCTTCTAATAAACGGTGAGGGATAGAGGCCTCGGTTTATGTTTTTCTGTAGCATTTCTACTCCTACCTAATTTAGTAATGACCAATATTATCTAATTTCTATATGTTTATAAACACGCATCAGTCATTATTTCATGTTGTACATAATACATCAGATACTTTAAGAAATAATGGTAATTAGCACCCTGTGAGCCAAACAAAAATTGAAGAAAAAGTTAGGCATATTTTGGTCAGTGTAGCATTGCAAAAAGACAAGGCATTTGTGGCATTTCAGGATGTTGTGCCCTCCATTTCTATCACTTCCCCAGTCTTTGGGTGAGAAAACATTGTTCTCAGTGCATGTTTTTTTCTTACACTCCGTATACTATGCAGTTGTCGTTGTTTGTACGTGAAATTATTTGATTGCTGAATTTGATTGATACGCTTTAGAGTTTAAGTAGGTGTCTTTTACAATTTGACCTGACTGAGATCTTTGCTCTGATCAAAAGGTCTGATCTTTTGTTTCTGAACAAAATTATCACAATATCATTTCAGTGCATTATTTGAAACTCTTTCTTTCTTAATGTACACTGACTCATGATTTACTAAGTGGATGATGGCTGGATTTGAACCATAACATGTTAATATGTAGTTTAAGTGGGAGTGGTCTGAGGCTAATTCCATCTGACAGAAAACAGATGGATGTGGGGATGGAAGGCATTGACCCAGGGGACCTGACCTCAACTTTACACTCCGAATAGACACCTTCAGGGAACACGTGCACACACTCACACACACACACACACACTGGTGTGCACGTTATACTTAAAACACACACTCCTACCTCATCCTCCTAGAGATCACCGCTTAATCAGAGGGAGCTGCATGCAGGGGCCTCCATCCATCTTGATTTGTCAATAGTTACATTTTTAATTACACCTGAGTGCTGTCAGCCTCCCAGGCTAAGCGGAGACCATTGATTCATTCCGGCTAATTGATTAATTGCCGTGTTGATGAGAGCAATGTCTTTTCCCTCTCCTTTCGGCTCCTTCTCTGCCTCCTCCTGGTCCTTCTTCTCCTTTTCCTCCTCCTTCTCACCCCTCTCCTCCTACTTTTCATGAGACAATGGGCTGGTTAACACCTGCGGGCTGCACACAGACAACGAGCAAAGACTTGTGAGAGAATAGGCCAGACGCACCATGTTTGACTGTGTCGGTGCAGTGACACTTACAACGGCATTGTTACAGCAGAGTAATACAGGAGACTATGAGAACCTGGTGTGCGTGTGCAGATCTCTACCCAAAATACACGTGGCAGCTGGAGCGAGAAAGAGAGAGAGAGAGAGAGAGAACGAGAGAGAGAGAGATCTAGAAGCCTCAATGAATGGAAGCTTAAACGTTGAAGATTAGCTCCGAAAGGCGTGGCTGGTTTTCTGTGTCCTCGTTGTCCCACGTTTTGTAGCACTCACCTCCTCCAACACACGCGCGCCCCGAGTCTTTCAAACTTCTCTGAAAGTGTCTGAGGAATGGGGAACCGTCATGTGGCCTGGGAACTTCTACAGCTGGCCTACCGTGAGTCTAATTCAACAGGGCCGCCCCGGTGTTAAATACATCGTCGAGCTGCTTTGAAACATTCAACTTAGTGGGTGGCCTGAGTTTTACAGACACGTCGGACGAAGTCGTTAAATTGGAGCGTCGTTTTCCATACGGGCAGCTAAGTGGGAGGGTTGTCTTAATGACCGACAAAGAGGACTGATAGTCATATGAAGGAAGGGGGAGACGGGTGGTAGAGGGGGAGGGATGGAAAGAGAGATAGGGGTGGGATGACATAGATGAGTGATGGATAAGAGGAGTAATATGAGAGAGGAGTGTAAAGAGGGATGTGAGAGCGCTGGAGAGAGGGATGAGGAGAGGAATGAGAGGTTGGGGAGAGAGGCTTGGAGAGAAGGATGGAAGAGGAACGGAGATGTTTTCGAGTGTTTATTCACAAAGGGAAACTGCCCCACGGAGAGGATGGCTGTATATGTTCCATGATTTAGTCCTCCCGAAATACATCTGCTCGCAGGCTGGGTTGAAATGGACTCGGAATGGAACATGGCACTTGTCCACCAAGCTAGCAGTACCAAAGTGCTAATGACTGTAGTCACGTTTTTCAGTCAGTCATCCTATTATGAAACGGGGAGAAATGATGACTCAGTTTGTGGAAATGGAGGGGAGCGATGTGTGGGGAACTGTCCTGAATCACATCCTATCCCCGTACTTTGTACCAGATGCTGTGGTGCCCTGGTTAAAAGTACCGCACTACGCAGAGAGTAGAACGCCAATTGGGAAACATTCTATATGCCTCAGCAAGCCATAATCAATGCCGGTACAATAACGCTATGGCATAACAATGGCAGGGCTGCTATGCACCACTGCTTGTCACAGAAAGTTCTGTTCCCTTTAATGCTGAAGCTTCACATTCGCTTCCTCGTATCTAATGGAAACCAACCTGTGTAAACACGCAAAGTACCACACGCGAATGGACGCACACACTTACAGACACACGCATAGACACACACACACAACCGCTCAAGCATACAAAGGTTCTACGCACGCTGCTGCATGAGAAAAGACATTCTACGCCTTTGGGCTCATCCATGTAAACACTCACGGAATACAAAAACAAACACCAAAACAGAGAGCGTCCGCCTGCTTAAGCTTTTCTTCTCGCGATCCCGCTCTCTCTGTTACCCTGTCTCTCTTCTAGCACCCCAGTCTGAGCAGACTGAGAGCTGCTCTTCTGTTCATACTCCCCCTCTCCCCCTCCCCTCCCATGAGAAGCAGTGAGTGTGTTCCAGCGCCCACAACTCTGAATCAGGCGAATAACAGGACACTCAGTCAGAGGGGAGTAAAGGGAACAAAGAACTGACCAGGTTTGCACGGATGCGTGTCCTTCTCTGTGTGAGTGTGTGTCCGTGCGAGTGTGTGTGTGTGTGTGTTCGTAGCTTCGTTTCCTTCATCAAAAACATATTCCGCGGCAACGCCTCTCCGTTGGCGGTGGCTTCTCGGGTATACCCTCTCAGCCATCCCCGGAAGAGGGCTGTGGTTGAGGATAACCCGATCCATGGCCGTCCCGTATTGAATGGGCTATTTCTCCGACTCCCTATCACACCCATTTACCGTACATCGGTCCCTCTACAAATGTATTTACCATTGACCTTCAGTCATATCTGCTTGGGGAGCAACTGGAGTGTTGAATATGGATGGCGGAAGTCTCTGTAATCTCTGAGAGCGAGAGTATCCAACCCGGACGGTGACTGAATGAGTCCTAGTCGACGTCCCGAATGGCTACCTGCCCCCTACGTACTGCGCGGCTTTGGACTCGAGGGTTCGGCCCGGCGGTGTGCTAGTTCCTATGTAACGGTGTGCCATTGGGACCACAGCCCGTGTGTCCTCAGTCCTCCCCGGGGTCACGTTGGTACCGTGGGTGGTGCACCTGCCTCTACACATGCCCCCCTAACCCCTTTTTGCCCAAACCACCGCGTGCACCCCCGCTTTCTTAAATAGACTAGCCCAAGGCCACGGCCTCGCCTGCCACACAGGCAGGGAGAACCCACGTCAAGGGGGAAAGACGTGGTGGAGTCTAAATGGCAGCCACGTGATCCCACTCTGGGCTCTTGCGCGTCTCTTTCCCGCTCTCTGTCCCCTCACAATGTCTCTCATCCCCACTTGTCCGGCAGACTCGCTCTGTCCGAGAGGCGTCCGTCCAGGAGGCGTTGGAAGTGATAGACAGGGGCGCACGCTACAGTAACAGCATTGGTGCCACATTTGGCCGGTTTTGGCCAGGAGCTGTTTCAGCACCTGGTCTGCTCTAAAGCAGGAGCGACAAGACAAGGTTTTACTTTCTACAGCTTGTCCAGTCAAACGCCAACCTGGTCTTTTGAACTGGGGATTGAGGGGCAGCTGTGATGCCTGTAGGCTGTCAACTGTCCATCATGTGCTGTGCAGGCAGCGGGGGCTACTAGCTAGCGTCGGCCATATTTGTGGACAGAGAGGGATATAGACTCCCCTGAAGTCTGCTTTATATTCTCCGACTCTGTCACCCCCCCATCCACCTTTCCCTCCCTCCCTCTCTCTCTCTCTCTCTCTCTCACTCGCTCTCCTCCGGTGATGTGATGTAAGAAGGCAGTGGAGGCAAACACATACAGCATGCCCATGTTTCTTCATATCGCCGCTGCCATTTTGCCAAGATCCGAGTACGTAGAATCCTGGATCTCAGGTTCTGAAAGCAACGTTCTCAGTGGACTGCTGGAACTTGGAAGTTTGTTTTCCAGAATCCACATAGAGCGCCGGCCATCGTCTTGAGTGCGTCAGGTTGCCTCTGCACAGCTCATGTAAATGAACGTATTGTCATTACAAATGAATCTCCCAATCTGTTCTCATTGGAAATGTATGTAGTCCTGTCTTTGTTTCGTACTTGTGCATTATTGTTTTGGGTTATGTCATGATATCTGTTTTGTGTTACAGAGAAAAGTATCTCCAGACTTTTGGTTGTAGCTGGTATGGATACTAAGTCCTATATCACAACACGACACACGCTCTCTGATATCATCAGGGCTTCTCTGATGGACCTGTTAGAGATGCTGTTGGTTTTGAATGTCTCTGTCTGCTGTTTCTGCCTGCCGTGCTTGTGTGTGTGTGTGTGCGTGTGTGCTTGTGTGTGTACTGCGTGTGTTCGTGTACCTCCCGGGCTTGGCAGCGGGCCCAGTCAGCGCTTCCTTTGGTCTGCTGTGGTCGGTGCCACCGATGCCTCCATATGGAGCAGAACATGGACATGTTCCCCTGGCCTACATCACACGGGACACACACTTGGTTTGATGTCACCTCTTCCTGCCGAGCTCCTTTACTGAAGACGCCACGGAGAGGTCAGTGTAACGCACAGGCGGGGTAAACATTAGACATCGAAGAACTCTATAATTGGCACCCAGTCAGAAGCTGATCTAACGAAGTGAATCTTCTTCGAACTCCTGATAGATTTTTTTTTTTTTCAAATGCTCTGTTTAGACAGGAAAAATAAGATATTTCGCGTTTGCTGCCGGTTTCATGGTTAATTTCATAGTGCTCATTTAATATGTTTTCCGTAAATACTGCAGGTTTTATGGTTGCAGGTCTTGAATGTTGTAACATTGTAACATGTATCTGTAACATTAAGCTTCATGTATTCAGAAACATATATAAATGGCCCAAAAAGACAATCTATCCTGGATAATGTTTTACTAAAACTGTCCCATGAAGCAATTACAAGGGCCACTTGTAGAATCGAAAGCTGCAATGCAGTGTATTTTTGACAATGACATGAACATATATTTGGGTTGACTTTCATACAAGCATATTACCTGCTTTGTACCTACGGACTAGCGTGAAAGTTGCGTAATGGAGAAAACGCCGCCAACTTCACTGAAACCCAACCAACAATGTTTCAATCTCCATAGTTTAATGTGGTTTCTGCTTAGAACAGCCAATTGACTCAGTGTGTCGTCAGACAGTCTCTGGTCATAGACACTGCTGGTCCATTCATATTCCGGTGAAAACACGCCATTGTCGATCAACCATATGCTTTTCGCGAAATATAAGCAATTTTTCCCAATATTCTTAGTATTACATATTTTGCTTCATATCCAGATTGGACTGTATTCTGAGTAGCCATGCCGGTGTGTTTTATTCAGTGCCCTCGCCGTCCCTTCTCTCACTAGGGCACGATAGCAGGCCTGCTGAGGAGCTTAATTACTAACATGTGGGGTCCACAGACCATAGAGTCTTAATCACCAGGGCCGTCTTGTGTGGTGAATGGTGGCCCACCTCAGAGTCAGTCTGCAACTGTGGCCATGGTTTCAGCATTTTTACAGATTGAAGCATCACAAACCTATTGTTATTTTTTTACACCCTGACCTCTCCACTTCCCCTCACCCCTCTGCTCCTTTTTCTCCCCTCTGCTCCTCCTTCTCCCCTTCCATCAGTCCTTCAACCGACACGTTTGTTGTCCTGCCTTACAAGGTAACCTGCGACTACATTTCGCTCGGAGCCTGTTCTAGAACCCGCTGACCTCTTTGATTTAGATTGCGACCGTTGGAACGTTCTGTTCCGTTCATGCCGTCTCAGCTTCACTCGCCTTTTGTTCTTCTTCTTGATTCATGATGCAACCCCTGGACTGATTATTTAGAGTGTCTGTGGGGAGGGGGGGGGGTGATGTCGAACAGAATGGTTCGGTTCGTGGGGAGAGCGTGAGGAGGATTGACGAGTGGCTTACTGGTAACAGTTGGATGTCTTTTAAGTGGCTAATAAAGCGAATAGAACGAAAGCGTCTCCGATTAGTTAGCTAATAGAGATGTGTGGCAGTGTGTTTTGGCGCGTAGCGCCGGGTAACTCGGTCTCTAGCGCCCGCGAGGAGCCACGCAACTTGATGGAGACGGAGCCATGGACACTACTCCTGCACCTACTAAGAGAGGGAGCCCAGAGGGCCCACTTACCCAGTCAAGGATGGGGGGGGGGGGGGGGGGGGCATGTCCTGCCAAGGAACATTGTGTGTAACCTGTCATAAACACACCGGAGCACAGCGCTAATGGGGTTTGTCGGTACCTACGTGCGGCACTCAGGAGAAAACATCCTCTGGGTTCTCATTAAAAGGGCTGCGGTCACAAGTCCCTCGTGTGTGCGACCGGGGATGTACTGTGTATCTGCATGTGGCTTCCGTAACACCGGCTGGTGTCCGACACGCAGGACAAAAGGTTGTCCCACCGACACTCGGGGCCGACGAATTGCCCTGACGCGCGAAGCAATTCAGCGCGTCGGAGCGTTTGGCGTTGGAACCGCTGGGTTCTAACACCGAGCGTCCCGTTTGTCACGGGGACAGTGATTTTATTGCTTAGACTTTGAAGTGCCTGTCGCCAGTGGCGTGAAAGACACACGAACACACACCGGTTGACCTGGCGTCTTCTTGCGTGCTGAGTTCAGCGGGCCGGACGCGTTCACCGTCTCCCATTCGTTTACCTCAGCTTCTCCGCCGGCGTCTTCAGCTGCAGACTTGAGCGTGATAGGGAGGAATGGGGAGGGAGGCATGGGGAGGGAGGGGAGAGAGGGGAGGGACGGTCGTTGTGGCGACGTGACCTGTCCTGTCTGGGGGCTTTCACTGCCATGAGGGCAATTTGTGTGTGTGTGCGTGTGATTGTTATAACAGCGTGTGAGCTGCTGGGTCAATCTCATTTCCCATTTGCTTTTCCTCTCTACATTTATTTCGCTTGACCTGTCTTTGTGCTTGATTA
This sequence comes from Novumbra hubbsi, assembly GCA_016801125.1. Taxonomy (NCBI): domain Eukaryota; kingdom Metazoa; phylum Chordata; class Actinopteri; order Esociformes; family Umbridae; genus Novumbra; species Novumbra hubbsi. The sequence continues at coordinate 15,520 of JACXGK010011576.1, forward strand.
TTTTTGTCACACAGTATATTTTTTATTAAAGTTTTCATGGTACTCATCAAAGGTTTAGGTTTCATTTTTTCCCTGTGTGTCGGTATTCATGTCTGTCACCAGGGAGACATTAATTGGCTAGACACGGCAGGCCTATATCAAAAACAGTGCCAGGGGAGGGGCACTAAATCAGTTCCCTGTGGGGGAGGGGCACTAAAACAGTTCCCTGTGGGGGAGGGGCACTAAAACAGTTCCCTGTGGGGGAG
>JACXGK010011577.1:0-16033 GCA_016801125.1 Novumbra hubbsi
AGACACGGGGTGAATCTCAAGTCTCTGATCCGTCCTCATTCCTTGTCTCTGGTCTCGATGGCTGACGCATTACCTTCAGACACGGGGTGAATCTCAAGTCTCTGATCCGTCCTCATTCCTTGTCTCTGGTCTCGATGGCTGACGCATTACCTTCAGACACGGGGTGAATCTCAAGTCTCTGATCCGTCCTCATTCCTTGCGTACCTTTCCTCGTCCACTCAAATATTCATAAGGTGAAAGCATGAAGGCGTTTTAGTCTGGTTGTTCAGCGAATTTCCTCTGAAATGTAATAGGATTTTAAATAGAGCCAGGGGACATAAACAGCCTGAATTGATGCGGTTACGATAACTAGAAGGATACGGTCATAATATAATAGTTAACGATTAAGTTATTAATTATGAATTAACTAATACCGTATGCTGATTGGTGTAGCCATCAACATGTCTACATCAATCACCCATGTAAGCGAACCCATTTGACATTCATTTCTCCAGCATTTCATTCTTATCGTGATGGACCATCTTCTTCCTGATCCCTCTACATAAGAGAGAAGCCACATAGAGGAAGTCACTGTGGTGTATTGACATAAGGAAGAAATACTAGACTATTGAGATGCAGTTACATCTCTCTCCTTAGGTCCTGCTTGCTTATCGGCTGCCATTTGAGCGTGTGACGGGTCAGAGAGCATCCAGCTTGGAGCAGCCGCTCGTTGCCGCTTTGGCAAATGCATTCTGTATTTTGTTTCTTGTTTGACTTACTCTAAATAGTAAGGCAGAGTAACGGCCTGGGGACGTGTGTATGGGCACCGTACCCTGGAACGCACACACAAAGACACAGACACTCACTTTCATCGGGTTGTGAGTACACACACAGACACACACGTCCTCACTTTTATCGGGATGTGAGTACACACACAGACACACAAGTACGAACTTCCCCAATTCAAAGTTTTGAAACTGAACGCATCCCCGTTTGGTCCCCTTTTCAGTTGGAGGTTGTTACCTTGAACCATGGTTTGGTTTCTATTTTCACCGCTCGGCTGGTCTGTTCGGCAGAGTTGTGCTTGGCGGTGAAAGCAGCACACACACACACACACACAAGCCCCACAGATACTTTCCTAAAGACTATAGCTACCATAGAGCATAGTCCCCTTCAGTGCCAAAAATGTTCAGCTACGTCGACATCAAAAGCAGTGATCAAGACACCCGGCTAGTTGTTGTGTTATTGGTGGCTGTTTTCCCGGATGTATCGCTGCGTTCACGTGTTACGAGGCGATTCATTCCTTTCGACTGCACCTCCAAATCCTTTTCCTACACCAGATGGCTTCACTCCCACGCAACGCTTGCGCCCGCGACGACGGAGACCTCATGCCAATAGGAGGCAACGGCTTTGTGTGCCACCGCTTGAACAGTCTTGTTCTTCTTCCGTGAGGTGGTTGGTATTGTTTCTTGTTGAACGGTGAGGTCATAGTGCCTTACGCCAAACCCATGTCACAGTTATTGTTCCCTGGGAACCAGTGATGTCATCAAAGCAATTGTTTTTGAAGTAAAATGTCATGAGGGTAAGAGTTTGTTGGACCAAGGATAACCCTTCCTGTACCACCCCCGGACCAAGTCCAAAATCACACCCTATTTCCTTCTTAGTGCACTACTTTCATGGGGAAAACAAGTTCACCACCGTTGCCGTTTGAACATTCAGACCATGACTGCCTGACTTCAGGAACCGTGTTGTTTCACCTTGCATGCGTATGTCATCATGAGTATCAGAAACTGCTTTTTCCCCTTTCGATGTTTTACTGCAAAGCCAAAGGATATTTCTGTTGAATCCCTGCCAGCTAATTAAGAATGTTTTGCTAAATGGGCATATTCAGGTCGTATACAATTCAAAGTTAATTGGCACATTTGTATCATCCAGTATAACTTCATTATGTAGATGTTCCTTCCAAGCATTGACAGAACTAAACAGCTGAACACACATAAGGCCGTTCCCCAGTAGCTGGTTGACTCAGTTCTGGTTTAGTCATTTATGCCCTTCTCACCCTAACCTCATGTGCTTTCTCTTTCTAGGGCGGAGAAAACTGAGGTATTGAGCGACGACCTACTGCAGGTACACAAGGGTGGAAGTGTTTGTGTGTGTGTGTGTGTTCTCGCATGTGTGTGTATGTGTGTGTAATTGCATGTGGTTTGTGTTGTATTTACCAACTTTGTGTGAGGTATGAAGGATTATGTGATTCATGTTAGATGTGGGGAACAGTGGTGTGTTATTCAGCAGCTAAGGGGTGTGGATCTAGGGTGTGTGCAACTAGAACTGTCTGAATATATATATATTCTAGTCTTGACAGGCAAAGCTTTAAATAAACTGAAGGGGCTATGGCTAAAATGCGGGTTGGGGTTATGGTTAGGTTCATGGTTAACTTCAGGGATTTGAAGTTTTGAGGACAAGGGTTGGAAAAGGGAAACGGTTTGGGTCCGCGAACGGATAGCAGAACCAAGACGCGCACGGCCAACCCGTGTTCCCCCGGGCTGATCGCTGGTGTGTATTCACGTCTCCGCCCATTCAGGTGGAGAAACGTTTGGACCTGGTCAAGCAAGTGAGCCACAGCACACACAAGAAGCTGACCGCCTGCCTGCAGGGCCAGCAGGGGGCAGACGACCGGGAGAAGAGGTCTGTCAAGTCTCCCTCGGTAAGCAAGCGGAATATGCCGGAAACGTACACTGCGTAAAAAAAGTATTCTGTAATGATAAAAGGCCTTCCTCAAGGGCAGCTCTAATTCAACTTGTGCCTGTTGGCTCAGTGATTTTGAAACAGCAACCACAGCTCTGACTGTTAGGCTTTCTACTACGCCCTACTGAGTTCAGAAAATAAACAGCGAACGTCTTATTCTATTACTTCTGATTTAGGCTTGTGTCAGGAAATGTAATGACTAATTAATTAGATAATATAATTGCTTTTAGAACAGATGAAGGAGTTTTGACCAAACATTTTGTTACTGCGTTTTCTTGTGATGCGCAGTCAACTTAGCTAAACTTAATTTGAGTTAGCCATTTTGGGAAGTATCCCTCCGCAAATGAACCGTTTTCTAGATATCCATGTTGTTGAATTCCTGGGTTGGATCAAATTCCAATTTAATCCCAGAACAATTCCAACCTGGATTTTGGGGGAAAACTACTTTTTTAATTAGTGGAATTTTGTGACTAGAGAACTTACAGAAATATATTGTGTCTCCATCAGAAAAAGCTACCCCTTACAATCCTAGCACAATGTATGGTAGAAGGAGCTGCCATACTGGGAGACGACTCTCTATTAGGGTGAGATCCTGTCCATGCACACGCCAAAACACACTTACAAACATATGCGCATATTGATTCTGCCAATGTCCTCAATAAACTTCTATTCTGTTTGATGTAATCTCTTTGGATGTGGCTGGATAGTCTCTCTTTTTTGATTTGTTGAAATTGGCTGTGGCTTGTCTTAGCCAACATTGTGATTGGCTCTCGCCTTTACAGAAAGATGTTGAACCTTTGTGGGGAGACGGAGGAGAAACTGGCCCAGGAACTCATCCAATTTGAATTCCAGATAGAGAAAGATGTGGTCGAGCCTCTCTACGAGCTGGCTGAGGTGAGTCCCTTTTCCAGGCACACTTGAGGTACACCTTCGGTTGGCAGCCATGAAGTTAGCAGGAACGCTGAGTTGTAATGCTACCCTTGCGAACACGAAAACGTAATGGTACGTGTATGCAATTACTCTGGGTAACATGCGCAACAAATGTTTTATTTATTTATACATTATTTACATGCAAAGTTGATTATATTCATTGTATATGCAAATTTAACAAACCCCAGTCTAACTCGTTTCTTTTTATTTTTTATTTTTTTTTATTTAGTTAGATAGTTTGTAATGGCATTTATCCACAGTGACTAAGCAATTAGGCTTAACCGCCTTACACATGGACAAAAGTTATTAAATTGAAACAGTCCATGAGCAATACAGAAACCCAATTACAATTATCTGTCAAGTCGAGGATCTAGATGAGCCAATGCTTCATGCATCCTAATGATCTGATCCTTATCTGATTATCACATTGTGTTGGTGATCGTCAGAATGACTCCCTGTTATCCACTTCTGGGGTGGCAAATATTCCTCCCCTTATAGATAATGAGGAGGTAATTGGATGTAGTCATGTGCGGAGCGGAGACCGGTTTCATTCTCTCCCCAGGTGGACATCCCCAACATTCAGAAACAGAGGAAGCACTTAGCCAAGCTGGTCCTGGACATGGACTCAGCCCGCACACGGTGAGAACCACCTGTCCCTGTCATCATCCCTTACAGCGACCCCCTGCTATGTGATGCTAACGTGCTAACATGTTCTCCTCTCATTGGTTGCTTCCCTACAAAGTAATGTAAAGGAGGATGCACCCTCTTTGTTGATGTTCCATCGTCCCCCCCTCCCCCCTTTGTGCTTGTAGGTTTCACCAGTCGTCCAAATCCTCCAGTCACCCAAGCAACCTGCAGGCGGGAGGGGCAAAGGGTGAGGCCCTGAGAGAAGAAATGGAGGAGGCAGCCAATCGGATGGAGATCTGCAGGGTGAGTGGGAGGGCTCTGTGCTAAGGCTCCACCTAACTGTGTCTTTCCATGGCCACTCTCAGCCGGTCTCCTCAGAAACCAGGAAGTGAGGGACGATTCACAGTAAGCCTCATCTGAGCTGCCTCGTCTCCTCATCCCCATGGCCGAAATGCGAGTAGCCAGATGGAAGAAGATAGATTAGGGTGTAATGCATTTCATTTTGGCCATCTTAGTTAAGACAATGAAGTGACATGACACTTGTGACCGTCTCTTATTTCTTGATTCCAGGATCAGTTGTCTGCGGATATGTACAATTTTGTGGCCAAAGAAATAGACTATGCAAACTACTTTCAGACGGTTAGTATGTGGCGTGTCGATGCATTTACCTTGATGTCCACATGGGACACAGGCTTTCTGCTGAGGCGGTGTTTATAGCTCACCTTTTCACCCAGCTTTGTCTCTCTGTCTGCTCCCCTGTTTGTGTCTCTCCCTGTCTCCCCTCTTCCTTTCTGTCTTTCCCTCTCTCTCTCTTTCCCTCTCTCTGTCTTTCCCCTTTCTCTGTCTTTCCCTCTCTCTGTATTTTCCCTTCTGTGTGTCTGGGTCCAGCTCATAGAGATCCAGGCGGAGTATCACAGGAAGTCTCTAGAGATCCTCCAGAGTGTCCTTCCCACCATCAAAACTCATCAGGGTTAGTAACACTAGCATGTTGAAGCGAGTTGAGCTGTTGTATAATGTGTTGTATTATGTGTGTGTGTGAGGCTATTCATGCATCTTTGTCTGTGTTTTTGTCTGTTGTATAACGTGTGTTTGTGTCTGTTGTATAATGTGTGTTTGTGTCTGTTGTATAATGTGTGTTTGTGTGTCTAACTGTTGCATAACGTGCGCATACCTACCACAGAGGCGTGGGTGGAGAAGCCGTCTTATGGCAAGGCCCTGGAGGAGCACCTGAACATCAGCGGCAGAGAGATCGCCTTCCCCATTGAGGCCTGCGTCACCATGCTGCTGGAGTGTGGCATGCAGGAGGAGGTATTACTCTGGAACGGCCACTGCAGGGGCGGCCCGGCCATCTGGCATTTTGGGCAAATGCCATAAAGGCCGGTCCGTTATTATCACAGTTAAATATACAGTGTAGATCTAAATGGCAGGGGAAATGATGGGCCCCCTGTCAGATTAGTTTTTATCAAATTTGATCAACTATTTTCTAAATTGTAGTAAAATATAGATGCAGTCTGAGAGAAAAATGTAAGTTTGTTTATTTGTTTTGTTTGTTTGGTGTGTAACCTAATCAAACATTCAATATTTAGGTGTGAAAAGGTATTGCCCCCCCAGCTTAATCAAACCAGTATAAGAGATTATTGTTTTAATACCTTGGTAAACTATCAGGCCTGATTTGGGCCAGCCCCGCCTAGCAATCCTGGAAGGTTTACAAAGTGATCTGGCGCCACAGAACCTCTGCTAGTCATGTTGTCAGTCAAAGCGCTTGGATGATCCTCAAACATTTTTATTGTCTGGGGAAAACCAACCACTGCATTCCTAAGTAAAAATTGCATGGTGGTGGAAGTGTCATGGTGTGGGGATGCTTTGCTGCCTCAGGACCTGGACAACTTGCCTTCATTGAAGGAACCATCAGAGAATGCATCAGAGAATATTGCGTGTAAGGTGTCAGGACATCTACCCGTCAGCTGAAACAGAAGCACAGCTGAGTCGTTCAGCAAGACTGATGCGAAACACGCAAACGTAGTCTGAGTGAAGTATCATAACCCTGTTAAACAAGGTTCCGTTTAATCTAATATTTGCTCTGATTAATAACATTCAGCGCAAAATCCTATGTTTAGAAGCCAATAATCAGACAGGGGGTGGATATTTAATGGTGCTGTGTCTTCCGTCCAGTTTTTATTGTTTTAATGAACCTGCTGTCACCTGCTAACATTCGTACCTGGATTTAGGGTCTGTTCCGGGTGGCTCCCTCGGCCTCCAAGCTGAAGAAGTTGAAAGCCTCCCTGGACTGTGGCGTGATGGATGTACAGGAGTATTCCGCTGATCCGCACGCCATCGCAGGTGACCATACACACACCCCCCCCCCCAGCAGGCAAACCGGCGGTGGGCTCGTGGCGGAGAGGTTGCCGGTTCGATTCACAGTGCCGACGAGGCGTTTCAGTGAGAGGGGGATGTGCAAAAACACACATTTCCATTGCACACAAAAAAACCACCGCCTACATGTGAGGACAAGGAAAAGCACAAGCACCCACTTCATTATTCTGTATTATTACATACCGCACACACTCACACACACACAGATGAACTAACACCTCCGCACACACGCCTCGCGCCTTTCTCTGGCGGAGCGCAGGCGGTGGTCTCTATAGCAACGGCCCTTTCCCTCTCCTCCGTCTCTGTGTTTTACATAGTACCACGCCTCCACAAGCGCACGACGCGGTCGGTGTCGAGGCTGTCCGTGGTTGGGAAACTTGGTCTTTAACGGTTGGGCCTGGGTCCACCTCGCCGCCCGTCTGCTTCACGCAGAGATCTGCTCTGTGGCCCAAGTGACGTCCTTTCCCTAGTAGTGCGCCAAAGCTCACGTGACTCCGGCTGAAGGCCGGGCTATGGGACTGTTCTGTCGCCGTTCGGGACGACCCACTGTTCGATTCTGCTGCGGGGGTTTTCTGTCTCCCCCTCCCCTGTGAGGTTACCGGCCACTTCCTTGGTTCTCAGGGAGCCACATCTACTCCAGGCCTAATGGGATTCTCTCTCTTTCTCTCTCCCCCTTTCCCTTTCTCACTCTCTCCCTCCCTCCTGCCTACATCGCTCCATCCGTATCTCCAAACTGTCTCCTCCCTCTCCCTCTTGTTCCTTGTCGTCCTCAGGGGCTCTGAAATCATACCTCCGTGAGCTCCCGGAGCCGCTGATGACCAGTGAACTTTATGACGATTGGATCCAGGCGTCGAAGTGAGTAGAGCCAGCAGAGATAGCCACAGCCCATCCGACACGTACCGAATTCCCTGTACCCAGCTGAGGAGAGTCACAGGAAAGAAATGACACTAGAGCGTGACTATTCTGTTTGGATTGTCACCGCAGTGATTCACGGTTACCACGACCGCCACCTTGCTACAACTGGAACATAATTCTGCGGTCCAATGACTGAGAAGCTTTGTGCATCTAGAGATTCTTCCTTATGGAAAATCCCAGTGAGAAATTGCGACCAGGATTTTGGCAAAGTGGGAAAACCAATTTAAACTACGTATTGCTACGCGTTAAAATGAACACGCAAATGAATACCCTCCAGCTGTAGACCTCTGAGCCCCGACCTGTCCTCCTCCTCAGTGTTCCAGACATGGACAAGAGGCTACAAGCCTTGCTGTCAGCGTGTGAGAAACTGCCCACGGACAACTTGAACAATTTCAGGTCAGAGCCCCTCCCACCTGCCATGTCTCCCTCCATGCTTAGTTTCCTGATTAATCAGTGTTTGTTTTGTAGCCTGTTCTCCAGCTGGCTGTTGTAGGTCTGGGTCGCGTCATAAATGGCCTCCTATACATCGTGAATCTACACTTGGCCAGCACTACATAGTGGACCCCTTTGGCCCGGTCAAAACGAGCGCCGTATTTTGTCAGAAGGGTGCCATTTGGCAGACGGTGTGTCTTGGATTATCTGGGTTAAGGTCCCTGTGGCGGTGTTCACTGAAAAATGTATAACCAACTGGGAGGTTGGGTGTGTGTGCCCGTATGTGTGTTTTATGTTTTAGTTCGGCCATCTTAAGGTTTTTTTCTGGTCTATTGAGCTTTCTTTTTGGTGCGACATCTCTAGGGATTTAGACCAGGTTACTGTCAAGCACTTTGGGACAAACATTGCTGTACAAATCCCCATACAAAGCATTGGAGTGATTTAGCGTCTGTCTATTTCCCTGTCTCCTTTCAGATACTTAATAAAGTTCCTAGCCAAACTGGGAGAGTACCAGGAATCGAACAAGATGACTCCCGGGAACATGGCCATAGTTCTGGGCCCTAATCTGCTGTGGACGCACTCCAACGAGAGTGGGTATGTGTCTAACGCGCAGGGTTTCTCTCTCTGCTTCATACCTATACATTTTAGCAGACACTCACCCAGAGGGACTATCCTCGACCCAGTGGTTTTGACGTGTTAGTGGTGTTCACGCCCAGGAACGTGAGAGATTATTACTTCTTTACCCTGATTGGGTGTGTTGTTTCCAGGACAATGAAAGAGGTAATGAGTTATTTACTTGGATGGGGTGTGTTGTTTTCAGGACAATGAAAGAGATAATGAGTTATTTACCTGGATTGGGTGTGTTGTTTCCAGGAACACGAAAGAGATAATGACTCATTTAATCTGATTGGGTGTGTTGTTTCCAGGAACACGAAAGAGATAATGACTCATTTAATCTGATTGGGTGTGTTGTTTCCAGGAACACGAAAGAGATAATGACCTATTTATCTCTGATTGGGTGTGTTTCCAGGACCATGAAAGAGATAATGACCTATTTACCTTGATGGGGTGTGTTGTTTCCAGGACCATGAAAGAAATTATGATTTATTTACCTTGATTGGGTGTGTTGTTTCCAGGACCATGAAAGAGATTATGATTTATTTACCTTGATTGGGTGTGTTGTTTCCAGGATCATGAAAGAGCTGATGATTTATTTATTCTGATTGGGTGTGTTGTTTCCAGGATCATGAAAGAGATGATGATTTATTTAATCTGATTGGGTGTGTTGTTTCCAGGATCATGAAACAGATAACAAGTTATTTACCTTGATTGGGTGTCTTGTTCCAGGACCATGAAAGAGATGATGCGTTATTTCATCTGATTTGGTGTGTTGTTTCCAGGACCTTGAAAGAGATGATTACTTATTTAATCTGATTGGGTGTGCTGTTTCCAGGATCATAAATGAGATAATGCATTATTTAATCTGATTGGGAATGTTGTTTCCAGGAACACGAAAGAGATTATGATTTATTTAATCTGATTGCGTGTGTTGTTTTCAGGACCATGAAAGAGATAACAAGTTATTTACCTTGATTGGGTGTCTTGTTTCCAGGACCATGAAAGAGATTATGCGTTATTTAATCTGATTGGGTGTGTTGTTACCAGGACCTTGAAAGAGATGATTACTTATTTAATCTGATTGGGTGTGTTGTTTTCAGGACCATGAAAGAGATGATTATTTATTTAATCTTATTGGGTGTGTTGTTTTCAGGACCATGAAAGAGATAATGAGTTATCTACCTTGATTAGGTGTGTCGTTTCCAGGACCATGAAAGAGATGCTGCGTTATGTAATCTGATCGTGTGTGTTGTTTCTAGGAACATGAAAGAGATGATGACCACGGTGTCTCTTCAGATCGTCGGCATCATCGAGCCCATCATACAGCACGCCGACTGGTTCTTCCCAGGAGGTGTGTAACACAAACACAAGCCAACACAACACACACATCGCAACAGTCCGTCAAATGTGAGCCGCCGTCCAATCGCGTGCCAGAGGGTGATCGATGGCTCTCTCCTCCCTCCCTCCTCCAGAGATGGAGTTCAACCTGACCGGCTGCTACGGCAGTCCCATCCACTCCAACCACAACTCCAACTACAGTTCCATGCCGTCGCCAGACATGGACCAATCAGAACGCAAGCAGTCCCACGACCAGGGCCGACGCCCACTCAGCGTGGCCACCGATAACATGATGCTGGAATTCTACAAGAAGGATGGGTAGGGTTATGGTTATGGTTATGGTTAGGGTTGGGGTTGGGGTTGGGGTTAGGGTTAGGGTTAGGGTTAGGGTTAGGGTTAGGGTTATGGGTAGGGTTATGGGTAGGGTTAGGGTTAGGGGTAGGGGTAGGGGTAGGGTTAGGGGTAGGGTTAGGGTAGGGTTAGGGTTGGGGTTAGGGGTAGGGTTAGGGTTAGGGTTAGGGGTAGGGTTAGGGTTAGGCTGCTGCAGGCCTCCTACTCCTCGACCTCTCCTTCCAGCTTCTATCTCCTCCCTATTCCTCCCCTCCCTCTTCTCTTCCTCTCTTCCCCTTTCTCTTCCTCTCCCTCTTCTCTTTCTCTCCCTCCCTCGCTCTTCTCTTCCTCTCCCTCCCTCGCTCTTCTCTCTCTTCCTCTCCCTCGCTCTTCTCTTCCTCTCCCTCTCCCTCACTCTCCTCCTCCTCTCCCTCCCTCGCTCTTCTCTTCCTCTTCCTCGCTCTTCTCTTCCCCTCCCTCGCTCTTCTCTTCCTCCCTCTCCCTCGCTCTTCTCTTCCTCTCCCTCTCCCTTGCTCTTCTCTTCCTCTCCCTTGCTCTTCTCTCCATTCCTCTCCCTCGCTCTTCTCTTCCCCTTCCTCTCCCTCCCTCGCTCTTCTCTTCCCCTTCCTCTCCCTCGCTTTTCTTTTCCCTTTCCTCTCCCTCGCTCTTCTCTTCCCCTCCTTTGCTCTTCTCTTCCCCTCCCTCCCTCGCTCTTCTCTTTCCTTCCTCGTTCTTCTCTTTCCTCCCTCTCTCGCTCTTATCTTCCTCTCCCTTACTCTTCACTTCCTCACCCTCGAACTTCTCTTCCTCTTCTTCCCTCACTCTTCATTTCCTCTCTCTTGTGATGCATTAAACCCACAAGAACCACTTTTTCCTTTTATTGAGCCAGAATCGTCTAGTTTGCTATTCTTACCTGCCTGCAGGAACTGTACTGTAATTATAATTACACTGTAATGCTTGGGTCCCACTTTTAACAATCAATCAATTGATTTTAACAATCAATTTTTAAGGCATAATGAAAGTCGTGAACTCTTTACACACACAAATTCACACACATCAACCGTTTATTTAAATAGTCCCAGCCTGGTAATTTGCTCCGCCATTGTCTCCATGGTAACATCCCGGCAGTGATGGAGGGCTTCTTCCTATTCTTTCGAGATCTACTCACACACTGACGCACACACACCTGCGTGCACACACACACCAGCCTTTCACTGTCAGTCTGGGACGTGCTTGCCATCTCTGACTCACCAGCTGGAAGATCACCAGCAACTTAGAATCCTCCCTCACAGGGGCATTAAACAAGGAAAATGCTAGAGATACTTTTTCCAATTTATGTACAGATTTTTGAGAATGCACTCAAACTGAAAAGGGCTCCTCACGGTTGGAAATACTGCTAGATTGCTGCTACATGGCTGTCATCCATTTAGCATAATGATCCGTTTTGTAACTGCTGCAACTCAAAGCGCTGGCCATTATCACATGGCTGTCATCCATTTAGCATAATGATCCGTTTTGTAACTGCTGCAACTCAAAGCGCTGGCCATTATCACATGGCTGGGCAGATTGTTGTGAAGCCGCCTTTGTCTTTCAGTCCACTCCAGAGAACTTAGCTAGGCTTGATTATAGTTTTAACTAACAAGCAACTGCTTGCCTCTTGGTAGGACAGTACTGGCTATCCATTTGGCATGGCCCTTTGACTGAACCCGTTGACTGGAACAAACCCTCTCTCCTTGTTTTGAATCCAATTCCCCAAATCACAATACAATACAACCCTCTAAAGCCACCGCTAGTCCCTTCCGAAGCCCTCTACTTATCCACGCTAGTCCCTTCTGAAGCCCTCTAGCCATCCACGCTAGTCCCTTTTGAAGCCACCTTGCTTTCCACGCTAGTCCCTTCCGAAGCCCTCTACTTATCCACGCAAGTCCCTTCCGAAGCCTTCTAGCCATCCACGCTAGTCCCTTCTGAAGCCACCTTGCTTTCCACGCTAGTCCCTTCCGAAGCCCTCTACTTATCCACGCTAGTCCCTTCCGAAGCCTTCTAGCCATCCACGCTAGTCCCTTCTGAAGCCCTCTACCCATCCACGCTAGTCCCTTCTGAATCCTCCTAGCCTGCCACACTAGTCACCTCGGCATCCCCCAAACCATCCACACGTATCCCCTATGAAGTCAAGTCAAAATCCTTTATAAAGCACATTTAAAAACAACATGTGTCAATCAAAGTGCTTTACAATCAAACAAAGATCCATCAAAACGTGTCTAGGAGAGCAAAACTATACATAACAGATATTGTAAAGCACTTGGTTTGACACTAGCTTTCCACATTAGTCCCTCTTAAGCAAATTAGCATCCCATAATAGTCTTATCTGAAGCTCCCTAGGCTCCAACACTAATCCTATCTGAAGCTCCCTAGGCTCCAACACTAGTCCTATCAGAGGCTCCTACACTAGTCCTATGTGAAGCTCCCTAGGCTCCTACACTAGTTCTATCAGAGCTCCCTAGCCTCCTACACTAGTCCTATGTGAAGCTCCCTAGGCTCCTACACTAGTTCTATCAGAAGCTCCCTAGCCTCCTACATTAGTCCTACTTGGAGCTCCCTAGCCTCCTACCCTAGTCCTACTTGAATCTCCCTAGCCTCCTACCCTAGTCCTTCTTGAAGCTCCCTAGCCTCCTACACTAGTCTTACTTGAAGCTCCCTACCCTCCTACACTAGTCCTACTTGTATCTCACTAGCCTCCTACATTAGTCCAATCTGACACTCCCTAGCCTCCTACACCAATCATATCTGATGCTCCCTAGCCTCCTAAACGAACCCCTAGTCTAGTGGTCTTGCCTAACCTTTTACCCATAGCCTAAATAGACATACCACATACCCATGTGAAGGTCATTTATACTTCTGTTGACTTAATTCCAGCGTCCACAAGTCTAACATGCCAACTACAATGTACGTCACATTCATTGCTTAACACATAGCATGCTGGTGTAAACGATGCTGTTTACCTCTGTTGTTCTTTATGAATGCCACATTCATAGCTTCATATGGAGTATGCTGCTAGGCTACACAGGCCTAGCTCCTAAGCCTTCTACACCATCCATTGGGCTTGCTTTCTCTATTGCTCCCTAACCAGTGTAGCCACTAAGAATGTTGTTCATTGAATGCTGATAGCTCCAAGCACTATTGTTGCTTCTATACTTGTCCCTAAACTCTGAGCACTGGGCTCGTACACCACCCTGTTGTAATAGAGGATGTCTTCTGTTGAGCAGACCCCAGGCTGTGAGGATTTGCCACAACACCTGGCTTCCTCCATTTATTTGGGGGCGTTTAATTATTTTGAATGACAGGACAGTCAGAAGGATAGGCTAGGGGACAGGTGCGTAGAGGGACGCCAAGGGGAAGAGCGTTGGCGGTTGGCCGACCCGGGGCTCCAACCCCACTGTCCCTCGTGGTCGTCAGGGGGCGTTGTGCGATCCAGAGTTTAGACCAGCACACCAGACTCCAGCAGACCAGACTCCAGCAGACCAGACTCCAGCATACCCTCTCTAACGGGTGACACTGGCATCGTGGTGCCAGGACAGCAATCTCTCCCTCAGCATCAGCAACAGCAACACAAAGTACCAAGGAGCCGACAGTTGACCGGGGGCATGTCGAGGGGTTACTCTGTGTTCGCATAAGGGAAGACTTGTCGCGGACCATCAGTGCCACCAGTGTTGTCAAGAGGGTTCGGAGTCTACTGAAGACGTCCGGCACACTACCGCAGGCCTTCTTCAGACACCATCTCTCCATGATCCAGAGCTGCATCATGGCTCAACGCGTCTGAACGGCTTGCCAGGCGCTGCCGGGGCTCTGGAGGTTCTCCAACTTTCACGACCAACGCTTCCCGGATGCGTCCCAGCGGGGCGTTGACCCCAATCTGCCAGGCTGCTGTCGCCAGCAGGAGTTGGGTGGGGGCCGTCATGTGGGTGAGCCCAGAGCAGTGGGAAAGAAACAGAAAACACGGCTGTCTCCAGCCCAGGGCCGTTGCCCACATTCTCCACCAGTGTATCAGCAAGAGACTCAATAACAGTGGAAAGTTCACCCCCAACAAATCCTACAAACCACTAGACAGGGCACAGCATCACGCACTTCCCTTCTTTTTCGACTGCTTCAAATTTTGGCCATTTACTCTCCCCCTGACAAGACCTATTTGAGGGCAGGTTTACTTCGTCAAGGGGTGGGTGTACAAGGGCAGTGTTTAAGAGCCTCCATTTTGAAGTTCTCCTTGTGGCATTGGCCTGGCCCTGATACAACAGACAAGTTCCTTGGTATGTTCACCTATACTGACTCAGATCATTTGGGAACCCATTGCCACTCATACATTGAACCATTTTGATAGACATTACCACAAGTTTGAATTCTTAGGGACATTCTCAATGATTTTTATTATTACTCTGTTCCATGGTTTTTATTATTATTTTTATGTTCTTTAGTCGGATATATCTGAATCAATTAATTGTCAGGCAGAAACTTTCAAGTAATTCTTTGGTTGTGTGGTTTGCCATGTGTATCTTGAGCATACAACCATTAAAAACATGAAACCTGAAACTTGGCCTGGCCCAACTTGTTGCCCCCTAGATTTCTCCACAAGCCACTGGCCTAGCCTTCTCTGAATCTCCTTTGTTTTCGATACCAGCTCCTGGTCTAGTTCGACAAGTAGCTCCCTCGCATTCTGCACTGGCCACTGATTTTAGGATCTCCCAACTTTCTGCACTAGCCATTGGCTTAACTTTCAGTTGTTCCCTAGACATTTACACTAGCCATTGGCTTAACTTTCAGTTGTTCCCTAAACGTTTACACTAGCCATTGGCTTAACTTTCAGTTGTTCCCTAAACGTTTACACTAGCCACTGGCTTAACTTTCAGTTGTTCCCTAAACGTTTACACTAGCCACTGGCTTAACTTTCAGTTGTTCCCTAAACGTTTACACTAGCCATTGGCTTAACTTTCAGTTGTTTCCTAAACGTTTTCACTAGCCACTGGCTTAACTCTCAGTTGTTCCCTAAGCTTTTGCATTAGCCCCTGGTCTAGCTTTCTGAATTAGTGATAAGGCTAGGTGGACAGCGAGGCCAATGGCTAGATTTGATGGCTAGGGAGACACCTTGACCAGTGGCTAGTGTAGAATGCTTGTGAGCTACTTGTTTAAGCTTACTAGCCATCTAATCTAGCCAGTTTCCTAGCTGCCTACCTAGCTGTTTACTCAAGTCACTGGCTTAGCTTGGTGTTGCTCTAGCATTCTAAACCACTAGCCACTGCCTTAGCCAACACCCATACCTCCCAAACATGCCACACTAACCTCTAGCTTAGCTCCTTGTAGCTCCTTAGCCTTCCAAACTAGCCACAGCCCTCGCTCCCTCTGCAGCTTCCTAGACAACTCGTCCTACTATATCTAAATAAAATAAAATATAAAATAAATCTAAATGTGCAACAAGCACTGAAAACCACCAGAGGCATGTCAAGCCTCTAACCCTGTGAGAGAATCCCGGGAGAAAGAATGTACCGCTCAAAGAGAGTCAACTCAGAATGTTTCTCTGACTTGTCCTTTGTCTTCTGCCCCGTCAAAGCAGCATAAGGAAAATTCAAAGGTACAGTACATGTTTGATCTCATCACATGTGGTTTTCTGCTCCTCTCCAACCCTCCAGGCTGTACTTTCGTTCGTCTGTGGTTTGACCGTCTCGTTGCTCTCCCTTAGTATGGGTGTCCGGGTGATGGA